>JAWPHD010013342.1:0-69048 GCA_037043455.1 Cyrtodaria siliqua
GGAGGATACTTACATACAACTAGGAGGATACTTACATACAACTAGGGGGATACTTACATACAACTAGGGGATACTTACATACAACTCAGGACGGATACTTACAATACATACTAGGGAGGATACTTACATACAACTAGGAGGATACTTACATACAACTAGGAGGATACTTACATACAACTAGGAGGATACTTACATACAACTAGGAGGATACTTACATACAACTAGGGGATACTTACATACAACTAGGAGGATACTTACATACAACTAGGAGGATACTTACATACAACTAGGGGGATACTTACATACAACTAGGAGGATACTTACATACAACTAGGAGGATACTTACATACAACTAGGAGGATACTTACATACAACTAGGAGGATACTTACATACAACTAGGAGGATACTTACATACAACTAGGAGGATACTTACATACAACTAGGAGGATACTTACATACAACTAGGGGGATACTTACATACAACTAGGGGATACTTACATACAACTAGGGAAGGGATACTTACATACAACTAGGGGGATACTTACATACAACTAGGGGATACTTACATACAACTAGGGGGATACTTACATACAACTAGGAGGATACTTACATACAACTAGGAGGATACTTACATACAACTAGGAGGATACTTACATACAACTAGGAGGATACTTACATACAACTAGGAGGATACTTACATACAACTAGGAGGATACTTACATACAACTAGGAGGATACTTACATACAACTAGGGAGGATACTTACATACAACTAGGGGATACTTACATACAACTAGGGGACTTACAACTAGGGGATACTTACATACAACTAGGAGGATACTTACATACAACTAGGAGGATACTTACATACAACTAGGAGGATACTTACATACAACTAGGGGGATACTTACATACAACTAGGAGGGATACTTACATACAACTAGGAGGATACTTACATACAACTAGGAGGATACTTACATACAACTAGGGGGATACTTACATACAACTAGGGGGATACTTACATACAACTAGGGCAACTAGGGGGATACTTACATACAACTAGGAGGATACTTACATACAACTAGGAGGATACTTACATACAACTAGGAGGATACTTACATACAACTAGGAGGATACTTACATACAACTAGGAGGATACTTACATACAACTAGGAGGATACTTACATACAACTAGGGGGATACTTACATACAACTAGGGGCAACTAGGGGGATACTTACATACAACTAGGAGGATACTTACATACAACTAGGGGGATACTTACATACAACTAGGAGGATACTTACATACAACTAGGAGGATACTTACATACAACTAGGAGGATACTTACATACAACTAGGAGGATACTTACATACAACTAGGGGATACTTACATACAACTAGGGGGATACTTACATACAACTAGGAGGATACTTACATACAACTAGGAGGATACTTACATACAACTAGGAGGATACTTACATAGATACTTTCCATACAACTAGGGGGATACTTACATACAACTAGGGGATACTTACATACAACTAGGGGATACTTACATACAACTAGGAGGATACTTACATACAACGTAAGAGAGGATACTTACATACAACTAGGAGGATACTTACATACAACTAGGGGAGGATACTTACATACAACTAGGGGGATACTTACATACAACTAGGAGGATACTTACATACAACTAGGAGGATACTTACATACAACTAGGAGGATACTTACATACAACTAGGAGGATACTTACATACAACTAGGAGGATACTTACATACAACTAGGAGGATACTTACATACAACTAGGAGGATACTTACATACAACTAGGAGGATACTTACATACAACTAGGAGGATACTTACATACAACTAGGGGGATACTTACATACAACTAGGAGGATACTTACATACAACTAGGAGGATACTTACATACAACTAGGGGATACTTACATACAACTAGGAGGATACTTACATACAACTAGGAGGATACTTACATACAACTAGGAGGATACTTACATACAACTAGGAGGATACTTACATACAACTAGGAGGATACTTACATACAACTAGGAGGATACTTACATACAACTAGGAGGATACTTACATACAACTAGGAGGATACTTACATACAACTAGGAGGATACTTACATACAACTAGGAGGATACTTACATACAACTAGGAGGATACTTACATACAACTAGGAGGATACTTACATACAACTAGGAGGATACTTACATACAACTAGGAGGATACTTACATACAACTAGGAGGATACTTACATACAACTAGGAGGATACTTACATACAACTAGGGCAACTAGGAGGATACTTACATACAACTAGGAGGATACTTACATACAACTAGGAGGATACTTACATACAACTAGGGCAACTAGGAGGATACTTACATACAACTAGGAGGATACTTACATACAACTAGGAGGATACTTACATACAACTAGGGGGATACTTACATACAACTAGGAGGAAACTTACATACAACTAGGAGGATACTTACATACAACTAGGAGGATACTTACATACAACTAGGAGGATACTTACATACAACTAGGAGGATACTTACATACAACTAGGGCAACTAGGAGGATACTTACATACAACTAGGGGGATACTTACATACAACTAGGAGGATACTTACATACAACTAGGGGATACTTACATACAACTAGGAGGATACTTACATACAACTAGGAGGATACTTACATACAACTAGGGCAACTAGGAGGATACTTACATACAACTAGGGGGATACTTACATACAACTAGGAGGATACTTACATACAACTAGGGGGATACTTACATACAACTAGGAGGATACTTACATACAACTAGGAGGATACTTACATACAACTAGGAGGATACTTACATACAACTAGGAGGATACTTACATACAACTAGGGGATACTTACATACAACTAGGGGGATACTTACATACAACTAGGAGGATACTTACATACAACTAGGGGGATACTTACATACAACTAGGAGGATACTTACATACAACTAGGAGGATACTTACATACAACTAGGAGGATACTTACATACAACTAGGAGGATACTTACATACAACTAGGGGGATACTTACATACAACTAGGGGGATACTTACATACAACTAGGAGGATACTTACATACAACTAGGAGGATACTTACATACAACTAGGAGGATACTTACATACAACTAGGAGGATACTTACATACAACTAGGGGGATACTTACATACAACTAGGGGGATACTTACATACAACTAGGAGGATACTTACATACAACTAGGGGGATACTTACATACAACTAGGGGGATACTTACATACAACTAGGGGGATACTTACATACAACTAGGAGGATACTTACATACAACTAGGAGGATACTTACATACAACTCAATCAAGTCGGTTGCACCCGCAACACTGCATGTGGCATCTTGGTAGTTGTTACTGGAACAGTCGATGTTCTTGCGGAAATCACATGCGGATGCCACTGTTAAAAGTATAATCAATAAAAAATATTCACGTATGAAGTAAACTCATGATCTTTAAATGGGTGGGGGGGAGGGGAGGTGTATTCTGTTATCCTGTTTTTGGCGAAATATATATTTTGTTTTCTGTTTTTATGAAAAAATATTAACTGTTATCTGTTATTAGATGTACTGTTAAATGTTTTGCTCCATATTATTGTGTGCTTAGCACTGAAATAGTGGATTCTAGTACAAACTCAATGAGGCGTAGATACATGTTTTACCTACCACTAACACAGATATTATAGCGAGGCCATGAAGTTCGGACATTTGCACTCTTCGGTCAGTTTAAGTTTTTCTGGCGGAAATCGCAATATTCGTTTGAATTAGTACTGTATACAATGGTTCTAAAGCTGACATATCAGGCAGTGTACAGCTTATCAGTGATGACTGCGTGGTAGGTCTTGAAGTAGCCTACTTTACGATAATTAATTCCGTATTATATACGTCTGTGACGCTTTTGCACGAACAACACATTACAATTAAACTATACTCCAAACATTATTAAACACACTTAAGCGAAGTTACTCCTGTAGTTTGTGGTGATGTAAGAACATGAATACTTAGTACTTACCATACAAAATGATGAACAATACCGTGAACGTCAATGGAATGCTGTTAAGAGACATCGTAAAACTGTAAAAAAAAAATCGTTTCAAAAATATTTATCCTGGCATTTATGCGTTCTGGCATTCTCGGAGGTATAGCACTCGTAGAACGCAGCAAGCCAAACACGAACACTTTGAATCAAAAAAGTACGTGTTGTACTTCTACCTATCCTTATATGCCTTCTCTGGCAGTAAGATATTCGTAATGAGCGCTATGGCTCGGTACATTTCTTCAATCATTATGACAAATAAGTTTCCAAACAAAATGTATCGCGAAGGCATACAGAGCCAATTTTTTAAACTTCGTTTAGTAAATGCATTTAAACTGCGCACGTTTTGGAAATTTAAATGTATAAGTATTAAAAAGATAACAAAATATATACCTTACCTTGAGAACAATCGATGTTTTCCTTTGAAATGAACGATGTGTAAGTTTGACGGTTTATATATTGACGGGTACAGTTGCATATAACTTTCTTTTAGATCTGAAAATAAATTAATGAATGAGATGTCATGCATTAAACAAGAGGCGAAAGAGGGCATGTGGACGCTCTACTGGCTAAGCTAAAGTTTGTGTATAAGGGGTCATAACTCTGTCAAAAAGCATTCAACCGGAACATGGCGATGAAATGCGCAACAAGGCTCGTTACTAATCATCCCTGTCACATTTCGCTGAAATCTGGCCAGAGGTTCGGGAAAACTAGTCTGTACAAAGTTATGTATTAAAACATTTAAAGGGTCATAACTCTGCCAAAATTCATTCAACTGGAACACGGCGACGATATGCGTAACTAGGCTTGGTACTCATCATTCCCGCCAATGTTCATTTAAATCAGGTCAGTGGATCAGGAGAACTAGTCGGGATAGCGTTTGTGTTTTAAAACATTTAAAGTGCCATAACTCGCCAAAAGTCATTCGACCGGAACAAGGCAATGAAGCGCACAACTAGGCTTGATACTGATCTTCCTTGCCAAGTTTCATTAAAATCCGACCAGGGGCTCAGGAGAATTAGTCCGGACAAAGATTGTGTATTAAAACCTTTAAAGGGCCATAACTCCGCCAAAAATCTTTCAACCGCAACACGGTGACGATATGCACAACTAAGCTTGGTACATATCATCCCTGAAAAGTTTCGCTGAAATCCAGCAAGGAGTTCAGGAGAACTAGTCCAGACAAAATGTGTGTATTTAAACCTTTAAAGGGCCATAACTCCACCAAAAGTCAATCAACCGCAACACGGCGACGACATGCATAACTAGACCTGGTACTGATCATCCCTAATAGTTTCATTGAAATCCAGCGAGGGGTTCAGAAGAACTAGTGCAGTCAAAAAGTTTGTGTAAATCTGTTGAAGTTTCGTAAAGATCGGATGAACAATGAAGGCACTATCGTCTTAACGAGGTAAAAGTTAACGGACGTACGGACGACGGACAACTCGCTGTCCCATAAACTCTAAAAAAAAAAAAAGGTCCTATCGTGTCAACGAGGCAAAAGTTAACGGAAGGATGGACATCTCGCCATCCCATAAGGCCAGTTGAGCTAATAAAAAACAGGATATTGATCGTATCGCCGTATTATATTGTTTACCCGAAAGCCAAAACATTCAAAAGTGGAGTAAACATAAACAGGATACGGATACAAATTGCGTCGCGTGATTATGAGGGACTAATAATGTACATGAACAACTGGTAAACAAACACCTACGGTCTCATAAACAGGATGTTAGATCGCATGCCTGAGAGGACTATTATGGGAAGCCATAACCGTCAAAATGTGGATATTTACAAACCATTCAATGACAGGCCATGTAATTCAACATGAAGTCATTATTGATTCGACGTGTAAACTCTGTTCATTCGTTACAAAGTGCCCGTGTATCGAGGTCTATCCTCCGAGCACGTTAAAGAACCATAGGAATCTATTCGATAATAAGAGTAGGGCAGGTTCCCGGATTCCTATGTATCCTTCCCCTCTCTCTGGGGCGGCTCAAAATAACCTGTACTGTGTTCATGAGCCGTTAAACAACATTCAATTCGTTACAAAGTGAATTGATACGGTTCGTAGTGAAATGATACGGTGTAAAATTTCAAACCATACGACGCAAAAAGAAATCATTCAGTGCAATGACAAACCATTTGACAAAAAAAGCTAATGCAATACAATAAAATACAAGTCGGTACGATGAAAACTGAAACGATTCATCGAAAAATGTGAAGTGATACAGAACAAAGTAAATCAGCATGATGCAATATGAATCAGTTTAATGCAAACTAGTCTGGTGGTAAGTAAAATGATCCGGCGAAAACAAAGTCGATGCAATGCAAACGCAATCCGTTCGACAGAAACTGATTTCATTAGGTGCAAAGTGAAACGGTGCGACATTTGGCGGCGACATTTGCCACATCACTTGCAGGGTTATTTCCCCTGCATAATTACTGGCCTTATAATAAATCAAAGTACTGAAAGTACTGAGAATTGAAGGTTTGATAGGAAAGACTGTATGCATATTTGCACGATTGCTGGACATTTCAAATTTGTATAAATTTTAAAATAGTTTTAGCCAACTTGGCGATCTTGAGCGACCTACCAAAATCTTAGAGGGCCAATCCATTCCAAATATATTGTGATCAATTGTCATTAAACTGTTTCCGATCTAGACTAGAATATTATTTTATGAAATTGCTGATGGATAGACAGATTTGTGTTTTATGGCCAAACTGTCACTCAAGATGACCTCCATGTCTAAAATCATGTCATTTACAGATTGGCGTGTTTTAAGTAGTCTTCCGGGAACAAGATGCACAAGAGGGCCTGTATCACTCTACTGGCTTGAATAGTCTAAGGCCTACCGGAAAACAGTTTTTTTTAAAAATCAAAGGCTATAACTCTGATGTGTCTAGTCTGATGCAACTGGTTTTTAACTTGTCCAAGTTCAGTGGAAATTTGAAATGTCCAGCAATCGTGCAAATATGCATACAGTCTTTATTTATCACAAGGCCAGTAATTATGTAGGGGAAATAACCCTGCAAGTGATGTGGCAAATATCGTCGCCAGATGTCGCACCGTTTCACTTTGCACCTAATGAAATCAGTTACTGTCGAACGGATTGCGTTTGCATTGCATCGACTTTGTTTTCGCCCGATCATTTTACTTACCACCAGACTAAATGTGTTTGCGTTAAACTGATTCATATTGCATCATGCTGATTTACTTTGTTCCGTATCACTTCACATTTTTCGATGAATCGTTTCAGTTTTCATCGTACCGACTTGTATTTTATTGTATTGCATTAGGTTTTTTGTCAAATGGTTTGTCATTGCACTGACTGATTTCTATTTGCGTCGTTTGGTTTGAAAGTTTACTTATCATTTCACTTCATTCACTTTGTAACGAATGAACAGAGTTTACACGTCGCATCGAATCAATATGTACGTCATCAAATGACTTCATGTTGAATTAAATGGCCTGTCATTGAATGGTTTGTAAATATCCACATTTTGACGGTTATGGCTTCCCATAGACTTTCTATTGTCCAAAGTTGTACGATATATTTAATACAGGAAAACGAAAGTACTGGTATTTCTTATAATATCATAAAAGGGGGCGTGGCTTGCGATAAAACAGTTATAGAAATCCAACTTAGTGTTACACGCATATATCATGAAAATATCTCGGCTTACGCCTCTGTAAATTTCATGATATATGCTCGTAACACCTCGTTGGACATTCTATATAATATCAAAAATAACTAACCTGATAAACATAAACATGTTTTTTCAGCTTCAGAGGAAACCGTGCTGGTTTGCACGTCGGGCGCATTTTGTCAGAAAATGGCTATTTTCATTTTACAATAAACCATTGATTCGCATTTTCTGTTGGCGTTTAAGCGGTCTTTAACGTCGGTAGTAAATGGCAAAGTAAATGCTAAAATTGCGCGTGAGCGCTTTATGTACTCATGGTGTTTAAAAAAAATGAAACAAAATGCGAATCAATTCTTATATTTACATATTCTCCTTGCTACTATATCATATTCTCCTTGCTATAGTACCTACACTTATAGCGGGTGAGAATGATACTGGTGAATTATATGCCTTCATGTGAGGTATTAAAGGTTTAGTCAATTGAACTGTTTATGCAGGCAATGTGTGATGTATTCAGAAAACTCTCCGGGGAAGTACAAATGGGATCGTCCCGAATACCTACCTATAATTCAAACCAATGGATATATGAGCTATGATTCTCATGGCTAACATGGCGTATAGCAGTGTATTGGTCTTATATAACTTAACTCTTCACCTGCTACATATATATAATGGACTGTTCTTTCTTTGAATTAAGACCATTCCATTTATGTGATAAAGGGGTGTTTTGGGGGAAATGACTGATCAGCAGCCGGACATTGTAATCTTGACAATGGACGCAAAGGCTATTATAGTCGGCCTTAGCGCGTTAATGGTTAACTGTCATCGGTGCATTTTGCCAGTTCTCATGATTGACGGGCTGGTTAGTGACGGTATGCACCCGACGCTAGATGACCATTCACTTGAAATCTCCGGACCAGGCTTGATGAATATTCAGAAATGGGCGACATACAACGAACTAAGTGATCCCTAAAAATGCAAATCAGTTAGTCCAGTCAACCTGGGCCCCGTTTTATGAAACAACTTACGACCATTTTGATGGTAAATTAATTTCTTAAATGCTTCACTATAATACATGTGATTTCATTACATTTTCGTATACATGTGATATTATTTTTCTGCACTACGTGTACACCAAGGATTTATCCAAGTTTGCATAAAAATACAGTTTACGGTCTAGCCAAGACTAACTGCATACACATTATTATAAAATCAATCCATAATGCCTTTTCTTTTAATGAGGATATCATTTTTTATGAGCTAGGTTAGGTTTTATAAAAGAGGCATAACTCTGCCGAAATAAAAGTTATTAGATATAAATAAAGAAATTCCTTGGTGTGGTTGAAGTTTTGTGAACAAAGGTAAATATTTTTCAAGTTATGGCCAAGTTCAGGTTGCCGGTTAAAGTGTGATGGCTGGTGGACGGCAGACGACGGACAACGTGATCTCAAAGTGTCTGCCATGTTAAGCTGGTGACACAAAAAGTA
Source organism: Cyrtodaria siliqua (assembly GCA_037043455.1). NCBI lineage: Eukaryota > Metazoa > Mollusca > Bivalvia > Adapedonta > Hiatellidae > Cyrtodaria > Cyrtodaria siliqua. Next base: position 9,277 of record JAWPHD010013342.1, read on the forward strand.
GGCAAAAGGTAATGGCCAAATTCAGGTCGCAGGTTAAAGTGTGATGGACGGAGGACGACATACAGCGAACAAAGTGACCCTAAAAATGCAGATCAGTCAGTCTGGTCAATCTTAAATAGATACCTGGGCCCCGTTTTATGAAATAACTTGTAACAGTATTAGTCATTACTTGAATGCTAAAGCCCCCTTTAAAGTAACTACTTAAAAGTTATCTCCCTTGATGCACTTGATATTGACCAATCAGAATGCTTCTGCTATCCATTGCCTGATACTTTAGGTAGGGGACAAAGGGAGACAAGTATTCTCCACTTCGGATCTCACAGCAGACAACAAAAACTCTTGAAGTCATACTACGACAACTTGTCACGGGTTGTACTGCAAACCCAAGTCAAATGAGATTTACACACGATATCAGTTCAAATACAATTCGTCACTGATCTCAAGTTATTTTCTGAAAAATAAAAAACTGTTATCTGTTATTAGATGTACTGTTAACTGTTTTCAGTGTTTTTTAATTTACTGTTAACTGTTATCAGCAAATTCAATTTGCTGTTATCCTGTTATGAAAATTACCCCCCACCCCTTGCTCCCCTCCCCCACCCTCTCAGATGGTTCGTGACCACATTGTATTTGGTATCAGATCACTAAAAATCAGGAAAAAACTGATTAATGAAGGGACTGGTTTAACCAGTTAACGTTATACAAATGCATCGACATAGCCCAGACAACGTGCCAAGCTCAGATGAAAGAGACGAGCCATGGATCAGACCCACTGGACATTCATGCAGTTAAACGACACACACGACTGCCAGGAAGACCTTTTACAGGAAGACCCGGTCCAGGACGCTCCCATCACAGCCAGTCTAGTTACAGACAGGAGAAACCAAAGACGAACTGTGACAATTGTGGCTATTCAAATACCACTAAAGACCAATGCCCAGCTCATGGTCAAACATGTAAATATTGCGAAATCATAGTTAAAGTCTCAGAGCCTACTGACAGGGTTAATAGTCTAGTCATTGTTGAAAAGTCGAACGGAAGTTTACGTATATGCTTAGACCCCAAAGACTTAAATAACTGCATCAAAAGACCACACTATCCCATGAAAGCTCTATACGACATACTGCCTGACCTTGCAAATGCAAAAAATCCTCACGACATTTAACACTCCCCGTGGACGGTACAGATTCTTGCGACTTCCCTTTAAAATACGCTCCGCACAGGACGAGTTCCAACGCAAAATAGAAGAAAAGACTGTCCTTCACAAGTCACATACTTCTGGAACTATCGAAACGAAATGACCTATGCGGATGGTATTATTCTGAAAGGTCAGAAAATACTCATCCCTCCTGACTATAGACAGACCATGCTGGACAAAATACACACTGGACACATAAGCGTTGAAAAATGTCTTCAAAGAGCCCGAGACATAATGTTTTGGCCCAACACGACAGTAGAAATTATCAACACGGTACTTAACTGCTCTGTCTGCCTCGAGCGCAGGAACTCAAACTGCAAGGAACCGCTGGTCTCAAGTAAAGTACCAGATCGCCCTTGGCAAGTGGTAGCTTCCGATCTGTTTGCTTGGAATGACACCGAGTATGACTATTACAGTCATTACTTTGGGGTTGGTAAGTTGGCCAATACTAGGTCAACTACTGTCATAAACAAGCTTAAAAGTTTCTTCTCCCGTCATGGAATTGCAGAAAAACATGTTTCAGACAATGGCCCCCAATACTCGTCCAGGGAGTGGATTTGCAAAGGAATGGGATTTTGAGCATGTCACATCCAGTCCCACATACCCCAAGTCCAATGGTCTTGCAGAGAAAACAGTGCAAACTGTTAAAAACCTGTTTTCTAAAGCAAAAGCAAATCACAGAGATCCGTATCTTGCTCTCCTAGAGTACAGGAATGCCCCTATAAAGTGTGGCCAATCACCCTCCCAACTGTTAATGAGCAGACGATTGCGCTCAATTTTACCTTCAACATCAACACAACTTGAATCAAAAGTTGTGAACCCTGCACCCATTCGTGCTAAGATACTCCAATCTCAGCAAAAGAGAAAACGGTATTATGACCGATCATCCAAAACCCTCAAGCCACTGCAAATAGGCGAAGCAGTCCGCATACAGAAACATGGACTGTGGAAGCCTGCAATGATCTTAAGTAAAGTTAACGACAGATCATATGTTGTTTCCACGGAAGATGGTGGTACCTATGGAAGAAATCGCCAACACTTGTTAAAAGCAAATGAAAAACCATTTACTATCCCAGAATGCCCCACTAAATTCCGAAACTCCGAAAATTCTAGTGAGTCAACCAAATGTGTCAAACCCAATATAACTCTAGTCAATGACACCAATCAAAAATCGAGGTCAAATCCTAACAAACGTTTACCCGTCAAGCCCACTGCCCCATACACCACTAGATCTGGACGAACTGCCAAACCTACAAAACATAATGATGAGTAAACAATTAAACAAAGAAAATCAGTGTTTAAAAAAACATGTGAATTTCATGATTTTATCATCAGAATCAGCAGTGATATCTGAAGTGTACAAAGTGGCAGTTCATCTAAAGTGTGAGAAATGCACAACTTTAAAAATATTGACAGTGATTAACATGATAAAGAACTGAACTTGTTAAGAGATACTATATTCTCAAAGATTCATCATTACTGTTGTATTCTATTACATTCTGTTTATCATGACATTTGTTTTATCTGATTGGTCATTCTTCAAAAGTTCCAATTTCTAATGCTTACTCAATGTGTTAAACTCAGCTTATTAAAATTGTATATCTTCATCTTCTAAGAAGAGAGATGTAACAGTATTAGTCATTACTTGAATGCTAAAGCCCCTTTAAAGTAACTACTTGTACTTAAAAGTTATCTCCCTTGATGCACTTGATATTGACCAATCAGAATGGTTCTGCTATTCACTTCCTCTTCTACAATGTATACAGGAAGTAAATCACTGTGGTTTTCATGCCTGGTGTAGTGGAAGAAGTTCCCAAATATATAATCCCTAACTTCTTTTGTGATAAAAGCATTTTTGAGTATTTATGGCCTGTTTTTCTGGCTGAAATGACTTAATTGACTTGTTTGTGACAGCTAAAAACCATTTGCATGGTTGTATGATGATTTTATAAGTTATCAACTTGAACGTTTTTAAAGTGAAAGTACAACACATTTAAGAGGTGCCGAATGAACGCAGTTTGTTCACGGTGTCAACAAAGATCAGAAGTTTATTTTCTTATATGCCACATGACCCCTACTATTCTCAGCAGTTTTCTAGAGAGGCAGGAACATGTAAGTGAATCTTAGTTTGAATTTCATTTTGAAAAATGGCTAACTAGAAAGCTTGCACAATATTGCATTGGACTCAACGGGATTTGATTTACTTCCGCTACATCACAATAAACAATGAATGGAACCATCAATCTCCACGCAGAGTTATCGTTCCTTGCACTCACATATGGTGTCAGACCGGTGAACATTAGCCCATTGAACACAATGCAATATAGGCTATATTTGGAGATCAGTCACAAGTTCCACAACATTCGTTCACTTAAATACACTTTTATTCTGTGTATTAGACACATTTGGCTAGCAAAAGGTCCCATATCTGAAATAAAACACCGATTCAGTTTTTCAAGATTTTGCGTCATTCATTCACACTATGCGTATTTTGAAATAAACATCTGTCAAAACCACATCTCTACCTAACCTCTGTGCTCATACTCTCCAAAGAAATAATCCTGACAAACACAGTAAAATAATTACTATGCATGACAACAGACATACTACTTTAACCTCAGGTTAGATTTAACAATGAAATAAAAACTCATCTTGGGAAAAACCCATGCAAACTAGAAACATTGGATTTTTTCAAGGAACTATTTCAGCACCCTACGACCCGGAAGTACTTCCTGACTGGTCTGACACCATATATCTCTGCTAACTACTAATTCTAATACACCCGCACTGTATAGCCTAGTTTAAAATATCTCGTTAAATTGAACGATATATCACTGTAATTTTTGCAACGTTAGGAGAATAAGCATTGCGCATTGCGCATTTCGCATTGTAACGTATGCAACGTTAGGAGAGCAAGCAAAGCAATGCGAAAGATTTCAGATGTGTGCGTTATTTTCACATTTTATGGGTATTAGAATAGAAACAGAACATCGTTCACTTCGGGCTCGTGAAATTGTTGTTTACAATTGAACTCCAAACCGTGATATATTAAACGATAATTCACAGTAAACGATGTTCTATTTCTTAAATTACAAGATTTTGATAAAACCTGTTATTTTGGAATATGTTCGCCTGAAACTTATTTATTTCTTGTGTAAATATAATTTTCAGAATATCTGCAAATTAGATGCTGCAAGATTTGAAATAATGCATGAAAACAAGTCAGTTTTAATCGGGACTATTTTACTACAAAAATAATACGTACTTAGGTCTCCTCAATCGAAACGCATATGTAAACATTTTAAACCGAAGCTCGATCGCAGAAAATTACTAAAAAAAATTAACTTATAAAGTTGTTGTTTTTAAATATTGAATATAGGTCTATATTTTATCTTTGCGGATTACGCAAAAGGTTTTATTATAAATATCGTCATAACTATTTTTGAATAATCACGTGACCTAACCGTTCGCCCTTTTTTCTTTGACGTTGACGACTCTGATAGAGATTGGGAACCCGTGTGTAATTCTTGACTTTTCCACAACAATAGTACACAACTTACGACCATTTTGATTGTAAATCAATTTCTTAAATGCTTCACTATAAATTACTTTTCAAATAAACGTGATTTCATTTCATTTTCTTATACATGTAATATTTTTGCACTACTTGTACACGTAATTGTCACAGGTTGTGGTATCACCCCACCCCATTATCATATACTTCTATGCATATGATGATGGTTTGGGGGTGGGGGGGGGGGGGGGGGAGCTGATACCGCACCCTGTGGTAATTAACATGTCGCCAGTGGTCAATCATTTATCCATTTCAACCAATCTAACCAGAACGATACCTCCGACATACAACAGCACGTGTATAAAGCACGTGCAACTATGTTATATAAACTATTGCCATTATACTCCGACTTCAACAAAAGGGCGGAGATATCTAAGTACTGGCGACATGTCAATTGTCTACGTTGAAGGCTTAGGTGAAAAAAGTGAACGATTTTAAAATTTGAGACTTATAGTACAGGGTACAAAATCAGCTTGGATCTGAGTCAGAGATAAAATCATGATGCAATTATAATCTCCCCAGGTAGCAGCCCTTTAATGACCCTTAACAAATGAACTGCAATAAAAGGTGGTCAGTTCTAATGTGAAACAGCTGGCCTCTCTGAGAGACCCACTCTACAAGTAACATTTAAGATAAATGGACAAATCATGAAATAACACTGCACTTGATGCAAAAATCAGATTGAACGATATATAGTGTTACTAGAACAACGGAAATTGTATCAGTTGCTTTAAAATGATAAAAAAAGAGTAATGTATTACTTAATTATATTATATGACTATTTAGACAAATTAATAAAGTATGTACATAACAAAAGTATATGAAGTATGTACATAAACAAAATTATGTTGTATTAAGTACTGTCAAATGTCTGACAGTTCTCAGTAACTAACATATCAGAAATAAGTAAACTGTATAATAATATACATAAACTTATTGATTTGCAGTTAATATACATACATTGATGGATCAAAATAATGTTCATGTATATTTAGTCCACACATAATATTAATGTGTATTTTGTATCACACATAATGCTCATGCATATTTAGTAGCACACATAATGTTCATGTATATTTACACATAATGTTCATGTATATTTACACATAATGTTCATGTATATTTAGTTTCACACATAATGTTCATGTATATTTAGAATTACACATAATATTCATGTATATTTAGTAGCACACATAATGTTCATATATATTTAGTTTCACACATAATGTTCATTTATATTTAGTATCACATATAATGTTCATGTATATTTCGTAGCACACATATTGCTCATGTATATTTAGTAGCACGCGTAATGTTCATGTATATTTAGTAGCACACATAATGTTCATGTATATTTAGTAGCACGCGTAATGTTCATGTATATTTAGTAGCACGCGTAATGTTCATGTATATTTAGTAGCACACATAATGTTCATGTATATTTAGTATCACACATAATGTTGATGTATGTTTAGTTTCACACATAATTGTCATGTATATTTTGTATCACGCGTAATGTGCATGTATATTTAGTAGTGCACATAATATTCATGTATATTTAGTATCACGCGTAATGTTCATGTATATTTAGTAGCACACATAATGTTCATGTATATTTAGTAGCACACATAATGTTCATGTATATTTAGTAGCACGCGTAATGTTCATGTATATTTAGTAGCACACATAATGTTCATGTATATTTAGTAGCACACATAATGTTCATGTATATTTAGTAGCACGCGTAATGTTCATGTATATTTAGTAGCACGCATAATGTTCATGTATATTTAGTAGCACATATAATGTTCATGTATATTTAGTAGCACGCGTAATGTTCATGTATATTTAGTAGCACGCATAATGTTCATGTATATTTAGTAGCACATATAATGTTCATGTATATTTAGTAGCACGCGTAATGTTCATGTATATTTAGTAGCACACATAATGTTCATGTATATTTAGTATCACACATAATGTTGATGTATGTTTAGTTTCACACATAATTGTCATGTATATTTTGTATCACGCGTAATGTGCATGTATATTTAGTAGTGCACATAATATTCATGTATATTTAGTATCACGCGTAATGTTCATGTATATTTAGTAGCACACATAATGTTCATGAATATTTAGTATCACACAATATTCATGTATATTTAGTTTCACACATAATGTTCATGTATATTTAGTATCACACATAATGTTGATGTATGTTTAGTTTCACACATAATTGTCATGTATATTTTGTATCACGCGTAATGTGCATGTATATTTAGTAGTGCACATAATATTCATGTATATTTAGTATCACACATAATATTGATGTGTATATTTAGTATCACACGTAATGTTCAAAAAGCTAAAAATAGATTTAAAAAAAAAAAAACAAGTTTTCTCCTCTGAAACTACAAGTGATATGGGACCTTTACTAAATTGATCAACATGACATGATGTTGTTTCATGACTAAAACAATATTATTCTGATTCGACATTAAAGATAGCTAACACATACACACAGTTATATAGGAAACTTTTGGCAAATACTCCTCTGAAACCACTTCATAGATTCTCATGAAACTTAACAGGAATACTGCTCTTGATGGACCTTGATGTCTAGTTGGTCCTAAGTAAAATCAGGTCGGCTGAAAACTCAAGATGGCCCGGCCCCACTTTTAAAACTATTTAAAACTAGAATTGTGTGGCGACTAATTCTCAAAAACCATAAGTGATATTGATGTTAAACCATTACCAAAATGACTGGCATAGCATGTAGTTGGTCGTATTATTATTATTGTTTTATTTGACGTCAAAAAGGCCTCGATCAAACAGGACCACCAGCCATCTTTGTTTACAGAGGGTTATATAGGAAATATTGTGGCAACTAATCCTCTGAAACTACTTAATGGATGTTCATGAAACTTTACAGGAGTGTTACTCTTGTTACATAACTGATTGTCATTTGAGAAATATTGAAAATAAAATGCATTTACTGTGACATCTGTAAGGGTTGCTTGGACTGAGACATGCCTCCTCCAAACATGGACACAACACACGCGTATTGTTTAATGGTTAACAAACATTACCCACTTCAAACATGACAAACATATGCAAAGTTATGATTGTCGCAGGATGACCCTAGTGGTTGGGCTAACTCAGGAAAGAATCAATGACGGTGAATGCATTTACATAAGTTTAATGCAACTTTTAAAATATGTTAAATATATATACAAAAAAAACAAGCGAATACACAGATGAAATATGAAAAGACTGTTCTCATGAACGTTTAAGACGTTCTTAGTTTTATCACAAATACTGATTGTGTCGACTGATTATATACTACTAAATTGTTGTTAAAGTTATAACAATGTTGATGTGCACAAGAAGTATGGTCTAGCGCAATGAAGGTGATGCGCGAGAGCTCATGAAGATGATAATGCGCGAATCCAATGGATGATTGTCATCAAATGCCTTCTATAAGGGTTGATGACGCGATAGATGTGGTAATTAACCTCCACCGAGTCCTCCAATGAGGACTGATAACGGGCCCACCTCGTGTCCCGGGGGTTATCGCTACTAGAACCTGGCCATGTTGCGCTGGTACGGGGACCGTCTCCACCGCTCTTAATGTTATATGTTGATTCTAGTGTCGAATCACCTAAAGGGCTTACACACCCTAAAGGCTTAGCTCCACTCCGGGAGGCTTATCTGCACCGGACGGTTTATCTGCGCCGGATAGGTTATCTGCACCGGACGGGTTAGGCTGTAATAATACATACGTTTTAGATGTCGGTTCATAAACACACCAATCGTATATAATTATCATTACACCAACAAATCATTATCTAATAAATATATACAAGCCACTCTCTAATTATGATGAGAAGCAATGGATGCATATTCTACAACGCCATGTATACGCGTCGAACGTTTATACTAGTCACTCATCTCATTGTTAACTAATGCACCTAACATACAATGTTATCAATTCAATCGTGTATTACAATCACTGAGTTATACGCCATATTATACAACGTTATCAAATTAATAACAATTACAATAATTACATCTAATAAAGTAACTTCAAAATCATATGCTAGTCTCAAGTTAATGTTTGCGAAACATAAAAGCTAACAATTCCGGTTCATACATGTATGTCCATGTTACTGTAGATAAAATATCAAACAATTTCGATGCACGCCCTCAGTATAAAAAATTTGCTCGCTCGCTTCGCTCGCTCGACGCATAATGGCTAACGAGTGGTTTAATTAACACATTGTTAAATCATTTTATTTGAAAACGCACTTTTTTACCCTATCAATGCACTACCGCAACCGTTTTATGGGGGAAGAAACGGACCCGAAAATTGACCAAAAGCTTACGCCCCACATCAAACAATTTCAATGCACACCCTCAGTATAAAACATTTTCTCGCACGCTTCGCTCGCTCGACGCATAATGGCTAATGAGTGGTTTAATTAACACACTTTTAAAGTCTTTTATTTGAAAAAGGACTTTTTTACTCTATCAATGCACTACCGCAACCGTTTTATAGGGCTAGAAACGGACCCGAAAATTGACCAAAATCTTACGCCCCCCATCAAACAATTTCGATGCACGCCCTCAGTATAAAAAAAATTCTCGCTCGCAGCATAATGGCTAATGAGTGATTTAATTAAAATATTGTTAAGTCCTTTTATTTGAAAACGGACTTTTTTACCCTATCAATGCACTACCGCAACCGTTTTATGAGGCTAGAAACGGACCCGAATATTGACCAAAATCTTACGCCCCCACTAAGCTGAAATCCTGGATCCGCCCCTGCATTGAAGGATTAAAAGTTAGATTTCCAAATAGTGTTGTCCTGAAACATCAACAATGCATTATATGTTAATAGTAACAACTACGGAATTTCTTAATAAGCACATATAACATGCTCTGAAATATCTTAAGTTTGACAAACCTGTACTAGAATCAGCTCAACGTTTAGGTAGGTACATAAAAGGCAAATATTAGTTTATGATCCTTGACTTATATACAAATGTTATGTTTCTCTTCGATGTGCATTTTATTTATCAGGAAATGGATTTTGCAAGCTCTCATACGAAGTTTTTGTCCCGTTTGAATGATTACCATGACATATGTATATTTATACCCCGGCAAAACGAAGTTTTAGTGGGATTGGGGAGTGTAAACTGGACAGCTTGTCCGTCCTAAAATCCATATGTAAACACAAACTTGTCCGCTCAGTAACTCCTTTACCCATAAAGCACATCTCATACAAGTTCATTGGTGGACTGTATGTGGTAGGAGAATGACCCCTATTGTTTTGAGGTCAGTAGGTTATAGGTCAAGGTTACTTTGACCCGATCATGAAAATCTTTGTCTGCTCTTTAACTCCTCTCTCCCGGACGAAAATATCATAAAACTTCAACGGTTGACTGCCTCTAGTAAAAGAATGACTCATAGTAATATTGCAGCCAGTAAATTGAAGGTCAAGGTCACCGTGACCCGATCATAAGCAACCTTGTCCGCTCTGTAACTCTTCTTTCCCTAAAGAAACCTCATGGGTGGACTGTCTGTGGTAAGAGGATGACCTCTACTGATTCTGACCCAATCACGAATATCCTTGTTTGTTCAGTTACTACTTTCCCCATGACTCAAATATCATGAAACTACCTGGGAAGAAGTCAGTAAGATAACGGTCAAGGTCACCGTGACCCGATTCGGAAAATATATGTCCACTCTGTAACACCTCTCCCTCTGAAGCAAACATGAAACTGTCTGTGGTTGGAGGATGACTCCTGTTAATTGTGGGGTCAGTAGGTTAAATCTTCTTCTCTGAAACCATAAGGCACATGCATAAGGTCAAATATTACATGCAGCATATGCTTATGGTCCGTTCAAATGGTGACCCTGTGGTCAAATTTGGCCCTGCCTCAGGGGTAACATGTTACATAGAAACTAAAAAATATCTTCTACTCAAAATCCATACGGCATGGAGCTCTCATTTAATGCATGTAGCATAAACGTATGGTACTCTATCAAGTTGGTTCAAATGATGAACCTGGTTTATAGAGTTATGCCCCTTAATGAACTTAGTTTATTTCGTTTAAAGAGTCAATGCATTTTTGTTTGATTGAATTGAAATTAAACTTGAAACTCCCTTTATTTTTCATGGTATACTGCACTGACATGAAATGGACATACACACATTTATCATCGCGCATATTGACTTGTGTATCTTTACTCATAAAGTAGGTAGAGAGGTATATTATTCCACCCTGAAGGGTGACAGCTCTAGTATTTTTCTTAAGTTAGCACACTCAAATATTTGTTATCAGAAACTGTACCAAACATCTGAACTTCATACCTACTTCTCATTTGTATATCCAAATCGATGTCAGGAATGTAAAGTACCATTCCAAAATCTTTTTTAAATATTTAAACTTGTATACATTTTTTTTACTTAAAGCTACACAATCCCGATAAAAGGCACACTAGAACTGTACAAATGTAACGGTCATTACGCATGTTGTTCTAAGTGAGTATTGTATACGTGTGGGTTCATATATACAACATGCGCACTACCTAAATTCACTGAATATTAATGAGATAAGGCGGTACTGTATGTGACGCTTCAGGTACTTTGTGAATCGACCACTGGTCTTATAACGGGTATAAAAGCGGATTTTAGCAGACGGCATTTTACCACCGAAGTGATGAGACCAATCTCCAGTAGAAAAACCTAATAGGAAATACAAGTCATTAGAAATTGAAAAGGAAGCTAAAGATGTACTTACTCAAACAACCTTATAAGTCCATATTTATACATAATCCAAAACAATACCTATAATTAAACGTAGCGGCCTTTTAACAAAGACCCTGTCCAACTATCGCGTTGCATCAAAGAAACTATTATATACAAATAATCCTCCATTTTTATTTGTGTGTATGTATGTGTGTGTAGTGTATATTGACACAAAACACAAGGGAGACATTGTTTATCGAAATTGGAATATTGGTAGAGGCTCGTAACTAATGGTAAAGATGGAGATATAGTATTTGTTATGTGAAGTTATGCATGCATGGTTTACAAATATTAGTAGATTATAAATCAACATAGTTTTAATGAATTCCTCTTAATTTATGCATGAATTTAAATTTTGAAATCGAAAATAAAATGGATAGAGAGACACAGAGACAGAGAGAGACATAGAGAGTCAAAAAGAGGTAGAAGGAAAGAGAGAAAAAGAGAGAGACACACACACACAAACAGAAAGAGAGATACAGAGAAAGAAAGAAATCGAGAGGGAGGGAGGGACGGAGGGAAAGGAGTGAGAAAGGGGGAGAGAGAGTGGGAGAAGGAAGGAGTGGGGTGGAAGGCATTGAGAGAGAAAGAGTTTCTATATAGTCTTATAAACATAGGCGTAAGAGCACCCCAATGTTTCGGGGTGGGCCCCAATATTGATGTTTTCACGAAACAAAAAAAATGCAACATAAATGTATGAATTGGCAATCTGAACATTAAAATTCTGATTGATAATATTTCAAAATCAAAGAAAATATGAAAGATGTCAGCTTCCGTCTGTATGACAGGGTAAGTGTTAACTAAAAACCGAAAGTTTTAGTATAACAGTTAAGTTCAAATACTAGTAATTAACCTTTCCTAAGTTTATTGATTTGTGAAGTAATTTGAAATGAAAGCTGGCCCGTAACCAGCCCTGAAATTTAACCGAGGCATATCCCTTATGTTGGTGTCCGGTGGCATTAACCTCCCTCTCCGCCCTAGATTTTTTTTAATGTCCTTCAATGTGTTGCATTCCCCCCCAGGGTCCTTATATACTAGTATATAGTTGTTTTTATGTAAAGTATGTACATTCCCAAAATCCAACCAAGGCAAATACCTCTTTGTGCCCCAGTGTAGCTACGGACCTGGAAAAGCAATATGTTGAAAAGCAATGGTTTATATTCACGGTGGACAGACGTAACGGACACTGGCTGCTCAAAACAGCGTTACCTTGATCCTGGTTACTCTTGTAAAGGACCCAGGTGGGTCGTAAACTGTTAAAACATATTTAATATTAATTTAAAATAAGACACTTTTTAAAAATGATCGCACCCACGGAACACTAGATGCATTTGTGTGTCTGAATTCATGAAGAACGGGTTATAAAAAGAGTGTTTTAGAAGTGAAAGAACGCGCACTGTTTACACACCGACGCGTGACAGTAGTCTAGTTCTATGAAAAGTGTTTATTTCAAAAATGGTGACTGCTATTGGCATATGCTATGTCTGGAATTATGTATGTTCATCCATAACATCCATTGGACGTATTTTATACATAATAATATCTACCGATTGCCAGAAGCGTTAAGTTGTTTGTGCATTGCAAAGTAACGGATCCTGTTTGCTCATGGCACCGGATCCTGTTTGCTTCTGACACAGGATCCTAGTCGATAGTTGCAAACATACATCTTGAAAAAACGACTAGATACGTCCCCCTGTTCGAACTATCTCGGTTTGATATCAGCGGTGGAAGATAAAGCTGCGCCATTTTCAATTGGGTGGGGTTTGTGCGGGAGTCAACTTACGGAAACCCTCCAAACATTGGCGAGGAACTCGTACACTTCAAGGGGGATGGCGTGGTCTACTTGATAGCACGCTGCATTTGACCCGGATGAAGCCTTATCCCCGCAAGTCAATTTCTTCTGTGTATTATTGAGTAAAACATGTTTCTTCTCGTCCGTCCGATTGGTATGTACACCAGTTCTGTGTTTCGGAGTCTATCCTTGGAACAATTTGCTAACTTGATAAACAGTTAAACAACATTCAGCTAAATGTCATGTGATAACCTTTTCAAATCATAGGATGACTCCGATGAGGGTGCTCCCCTTGAAATCCGCTAGTGCTTTAAAAGTGGCAACATTCTCAATAAAATTTTCTCTAGAATAATATGTATAAAATAATGAAAACTTGCGGATTCAAAGTTTACCATTGGTAAATGCCTCTTTAATACTTGTAATTGACATTTTCAGTTAGTATTCGGAGATTATAACGAAAAGCTAAGCTTTTCTATAGGAGGTGTTCAATGTATTACTTTATACAATTATATTTATTTGTGAATAAATGTACATTAAGAGTTATTTTAAACAAACTATCTAAATAAAAAAACGTTTTCTTATTTGTTGCGTACAACAACGGTGGCCTCTCTATACGACATGTCAGCCTACATTATACTTACACTCATGTATATAGTCTACGTCATTAGTTGTTCATATTACTGCATTTGTATTACTTGTAATATTTGATTTTTTATTCATTGATGTATTTTGTTTTTAAGTATCATTTATGATCAAACAATTGCTACCTGTTAGGGGCTTAACTAGGGCGTTGCTAGTGTGGTCCCGCGGTTTTATTCCCAGATACGCTGTGGTTCGTTTATTCTCACTATTTTATATCTTATTTGACGCTGACATGTTGATGATATAGTCTGAATCCTTATATCCCCTCGCCCCTACTTTTTCGTGTTTTTTTGTGTGTTTTTTTTATGTATTGTGTTGTTTTTTTAATTTTCGGATTTTTGCAGACAGTGTGTACACAGCTGCGTGCTCTAAGATAATGCCTTTTGAATAAAGCTTTTTTTTTTAAATATTGAATGTTTAACGGCTCATCAACACAGTATAGGTTATTTAGAGCCGCCCCAGAGAGAGGGGAAGGATACATAGGAATACGGGAACCGTACCCTACTCTTATTATCGAGGTTCTAGCCCGGGCCTTAGTACTTTTTAAAACATTTTTTTTTTTATGAATTTTACTTTTTATGAAGAAGTAATATTCAAATGCCTTTCACATTCGTCAGATTTAAATATTAACAAACATTTATATAATAGCACGGATACAAACACGGTTTTACGCACGCACCCACAAAAGCTCGCACGCAAGAACGATCCTTTTTTTTTGTGCAAATTGTGACTCTTATTATTTTCCCAAGAAGCTCCGGAATTGAAAAATGTAACAGAATGATAGACGGATGGGTGACCTTCATGTGTATATCCCTTCATCATATCCTGAAAACTACGATTTGCGAGAAATAATATTGCTGGTCTTTTTCCAACAAAAGAAAATTCCATATACATTGTATATAACTTAATTTCAACAGTCTCATTGTAAACAATAATTTCTCCCTATCCGGAGTCAACACTTGAGCATGTATTTCACGTTACACGCTATTGGCTACCGATACACGCTCTCTGTATATGTATACATGTATAATATGTGTGTGATTTTGGATTATTTCAAGGATATTTTAGGAAATAAGTATATACAATATATGGAACATATGTGGAATACGCGGGTAAGTGTTTATCATTCTCTACATAGTTATGTATTATACGTTATGCCTTACGCATTTTACTTGTTCCCTTTCGTTCAACATTACAAACATGTATATAGTTACATTGCACGCCATTAAATATCCTAATCGAGTTGAATAGTCTGTAGTATCGGATATCTGAGCGAATTGCTATATAAACGTTTAGGCTTATATACCCGTAATCGCTGGGTGGTACAATTTCAAAGTTACCGAAGCGTTTATCACGCCTATTATGCAAATGCCTCGATATACGCTATGACAATATACTAGCCTAAACAATGTAGACAACACAACCAGCAAAGAACTTCATCTATAGGCGATCTTATGTTTAAAAAAACTTGAAATTGTATTATTTTATCGGGATTGTGTAGCTTTAAGGTAGGTGCACGTATTCAGTTTACATCGCAGATTATACCAAACTATTGAAATCGTTACCTAATTTGACGTGGTGTATTCTCAGTTGTATATCCAAATTACATTAACAGTTTTACTGTATGAGATGTTTTTTGTTTAAGTCGCACCTCTATTGATAAGTATTGTGCCGTATTGATTTAGGAGTTATATCATAAGTAAAATGTTATGTATGATTTAGAACTCTCATCTACTTCTCGCACTTAAGTATTTAACACAAGTGTAAGTCGAACACCACGTTGTCACTATAGTTTTCGTGAAAAACTGCTCACACCGATAACTATAGTTTTCGTGAAAAACTGCTCGTCGCACACCGATAACTATAGTTTTCGTGAAAAACTGCTTGACGCACACCGATAGCTAAGGTTTTCCTGAAAAACTGCTCGTCTCACACCGATAGCTATAGTTTTCCTGAAAAACTGCTGCCGCACACCGATAGCTAGTTTTCGTGAAAAACTGCTCGCTGCACACCGATAGGTATAGTTTTCGTGAAAAACTGCTCCTCCCACTTCGATAGCTATAGTTTTTGTGAAAACTGCTCGCCGCACACCGACATGTTGACTATAGTTTTCATAGAAAACTCATTCAGAAAGTTGCTTAAACTTTTCTGATGAAACTTTGCTAGTGTTTGTGTCGGTTATCTCAGTTTTGCAACGTTATGATTCACAGTAATGTGCATATGTCACGGTTTATGGATATCTAACAGGTAGATTGATGTTGCATTGTCTGGCCGGTTAGCTTAGTCGGTAGAGCATCGGAACGGTAGTCCGAAGGTCCCGGGTTCGAGCCCCGGTCTGGCTGCACATTATTTCTAGCCATGTGACATTTGGCGCCCAACGGGGGACCGTGACTGAGTAAATTCCGAGAAACATCAGAAATGATTCTCTGTACCCATGGGAAATCGAGGATGAATTTCAGTCTGTAGGGGGAGTGTGTCACGGTTATGGATATCTAACAGGTAGATTGATGTTGCATTGTCCGGCCGGCTAGCTCAGTCGGTAGAGCATCGGAACGGTAGTCCGAAGGTCCCGGGTAATCCGAATTTCAGTCTGTAGGGGGAGTGTGTCACGGATATCTAACAGGTAGATTGATGCACATTTTTCTAGCCATGTGACATTTGGCGCCCAACGGGGGACCGTGACTGAGTAAACTCCGAGAAACATTTGAAATGATTCTCTGTACCCATGGACGAATTTCAGTCTGTAGGGGGAGTGTGTCACGGTTATGGATATTGATGTTGCATTGTGCGGCCGGCTAGCTCAATCGGTAGAGCATCGGAACGGTAGCCGAAGGTCCCGGGTTCGAGCCCCGACCTGGCTGCACATTTTTCTAGCCCTAAGATTTGTTAACGTTTACTACAGAGTTTAAAGAGCTACACGTAATGACAGAACGTTTAAGTGTATATTTCAGTGGGGAAAGTTTGCAGATATAGTATATGAAGTGTCTGATACATCCGATTTATTAAAACATTAAACATCAATACAATATTTTATAAGAGATACAGACCACCGGCCAAAACACATAACATGTATACAATACATTTATCGTCATATATATTTACACGAGGTTTGGTTATTGTTATGCGTAAATGTACAATTAACTGACAATACTTTGTTTGTATGGTGTTTTACGTCATCGTTTAACGAAAGCATAGTAAACATAGCTGTAAGTTTTATAACATTTTCATTTTTGCATTAAATTACAATATTAAATATGTGTTTGTTTACCAACTCATAGTACTTTTTAGGAATATATAGCGATCGTAAATCAAGACAGAATAGGCATAACAGTAGAAAGTGATATTCATCTTCTGTAACATTATCACAATGAAAACACAAACGTCTCTCTCCATGCATACCTATACATGACGTCCACTCTATCTATGAGCAGAGAGTGAGAGGAGGTTCTACAAGATGCCATGGCTATTCTAAATTTCTTAATATTTAATGTTTAAATAATTTTCTAAACAAGTTCTGATTGAAACTACCTATAAAAATCCAGCTTTGTATTACCCTCGTTGACAACACATACATGTCTAAAATCATTAGAATAAAATTGAGCTGTATTCTGTTTGAAACATATTCTGTGAAACAATTTGTGGCTAACGTGATATCTAAAAATTTAAAAATAAAATAGCATAAACCCTATATACATATACATAGGACATGTTGACATATATAATAAACATATGATTGCATTCTCATATGAGAACCATATGATTATCATATGATTCTTATATAAAGGAGCCACAATAATAATCATTAAAAGTAGTATAGATAGTGGGGGTACCAGGCCAGTTTTCCCTCGCGGGGAACGAGAACAACTAGTGAATTATGCCAGGAGGGACTCAGGCGTTACTCTCATTTATATCACCAAGATCTAAATGTAAGTCACGCCTAAATCAACACCAACATATTTCATTACTTTTCTCAAGCACCCCGCTCAGGGAAACTCGCCTGATACCCCCACTATCTATACTACTAATCAATCCGGTTTTGTCATTTTAATAACATAACATTTGCAACTCACTAACATAACTTTTGCAACTCATTAAGCAAAGTCGGACGGAACCGGGCAGTAGTCTTTATCATCGCTCTGCATATCATTTTTTACCATGGAGTATTTTATTTTTCTACACTTTGCTATTTTGTATTTTAGTTCAAGAAGCACTTCTCTGTTTTTAACCAACTCACATTCATAATTATCCATTTCAACCAGCAATCGCCTTTTTTTGGTGTCCATAAAATCATCATGAACTACCTCATATTCTACTTGGAGTTGCTTGCCTCTCATCAATTCTCTTCTATATTTATCTTTTAAATGGTTAAGGTTTTTGCAAACCTTTTCTAATCTTTGTTGTTCCATTATATAATAATACTATATATAATTATTTTTAAACCCTTGAATACTACTCAACTATTACAATTAACTGTATGCTAACGTATCTTGTCCGTTATCTAGTATGTACCGTTTATCATTATAAGCTAATAAACTTTTTTTATTTATTGCATAGCTGCTTATGTTATGCTTTTGTGATCTAATAACTTTCATCTCATGGTGAGCTTCTGTTGCCGTAAACAAAATCTTTTTGTAATCGTCATGTGCTATCTGTTTTTTAGGAGAGCGCAATAATTTTATTTTTCTACTTTCGGCGAAGCTACTTTCGGCGAACATTGTCCAACCACGCGACACAAAAACAACACCAACTCTGACAAGAATAATGATACAATCACCAAGATTAATCTAACTATATTACATATGAGTGAAATGAGAAGAATACGAGCAAGCATAGCAGCAGGAACAAGATGGGGAAAAGATATCAAAGAATTGCAAGACAAACTGAAAGTCCTAGTAGCCCAAGGAAGAAAAAAGGCAGGAATACTGAAAGTAAAATAGCAGCAGGGGTGAGGTGGGTAGGGAATGTCAATGAATTACAAAAACAATTACAAGGATTAGATGGAATATTGAAAATCAAGAAAGAACAAGAAGAAGACGTTGCACAAGAAATGTCTGATGATGATACAGATCAAAATGACAGCGAAGATAGTACAGATGATATTTTGAATGAATTACGAAATAGATTTGAATATCTTTGGACAAAGGTAAAACAAAATATACAGAAAAGGGAAGATCTATATGAAATCGCAGACATATCTATGCAGTTGGAAAAACTTGGATATATAGCTGATAAAAATAACCAAGAAATACTCGATTGGTTAAACAAAGTTTTTGTTGCAAATCAATACAGATAATCACTGAAAGTAGAAATTTAATCTAATCCTATAGTATATACATTGAACTCAGAAAAAGCTACTAACATGGAAATAGATGGAAGCACATTAGGAATTCGATCTAGCAAATATCTAGCATACTATATAGCAAAAGAAAATGCCTATGATAATAACCTTGTATCAGATATCTCAAAAGTGGACTATACAAAGGGGAATAGCGGAAAAACAAAACTGCGATCTATTTCAGGGATGGAAAAAGTTTTCATCGATGATATATATGTATTTGGATATCTAGGAAAAAAGGATATTCAAGCAAAGCAAGGAAAAGTGATGTTAACCGATGGAAAAACAGGCGCTGCATAAAATATTGTACAAACAATAGCAACATTTGTATCGAAAACAATTGGACGTGGGCGCGACAATTGCAATGTCAGAATCTGTAATTGCACATTGAACAAGAAACAAAGTAGTAGTATCTCGGAAAACTATAGAAATAATTGAATCGCATACAAGTAGTAGAGCAAAAAAGAACTGGGAACGCATATGGAAAGAAATACCAATAGGAAATGTACTCGCAAAAATAGATGCATCAAACATTCCCATGGATGTAGTAGAAAAGAAGAAGATGAATCTCTGCCGACTGCTAGAAAGCGTAGGACTAGGAATATACTCTATAGATTACACAAGAGATTATTCTGGAACAATGAAACGATCCAATCTGGTCAATTATTTCAACTTTGACAGAACGAAGAGCCTACTTTCTGGAATGCAGAATGAAGAGCCCACAATTCTAGAAAATACAAAATCAGTTGGAAATAATGTCTTCACTACTATACAAACAAAAGAAGGAAATGTCATGAGAACAAAAATATACAACAAGATTGTTTCAAACTTTGAAGCAGGAGATGTACAAAAAGTATTCGGAGGGCATCTCGCTGATTTTGTTGATTCCAAATCTGAACGTTTGCGGAATACATTTTCACATCCAGATGTACAAAAACGAGGATGTACTAGAGTTGAAATATCAATATACGGAGACCACAATCATTTGTCAGGAACAAACATTCTAGAAGAAACTGTAGAAGAACTCCCGCGCATATTCTACATTCAACCAGCAAATAACCAATGAGCAAATCTAGCAGAGAATATTGATAGAAATATGATTATACTAGACAGAGTTCAAAATACTTTGTACATTGTCTGGTATTGTAACACATACACTGGTAGAATTGTAGGGACGTCATTTGCACCAAAAGTATCATGGAAGAAAGCAAAGAAGTATGCTGTATCCGCATTTGGTTTCCGCTGTTGTCCAATATTTGTACTTGATATACTACAATGCGAAAATGGGAAATATCTATTCGCTCCACTAGAATGCTATACAAAAGAAAAAGAAACAAAAACAATACTCTGTGATCAAAATCCTTCCAAAGCTAGAACAACAAAGATAGAACCGGCAGACTACCTCCCGCAAACAAATTGTGTCGAATGGATATGGAAGAGAAAGGGAAAGAATAGAATAGGTGATGAGAAACCTCCAATTCAAATTCTTCGACAAGAAACAGATAGAAAGATATCACTGAACTCCGCCAAGAAAAGAGAAAAGATAATTGCACAGATACTTGAAGAAGAGGAAAAGGAAATATGGGTAGAAGTGAACAGAAAAGTACAAGAGAAAGTTTGGGAGGAAAAAGAAAAGGAGTTGAGTGAATTAGAAAAAAACATATGAGAAGGACAGAAAGAGAATAGAAAAGATTAGAAAACGGATAGACCATCTGTATCGTGATTTCCCCGATTCTATAGAATATGTTAGCCGCATACCTATTGGAAAATACTATCTAGTTGGATTTGTGAATTATACCAAGAAAAATTATGGTTCAAAAATCTGCTATTTGAAAAACGATTCCAGTCACTACACAGTATATGCTACTGAAGGATTGAAGAGGATTTGCAAACAAGTAGAAGAACTCAAACTCACAATTGATGATAACATGAGCGACTCACGTTCATGTATACTAGACAAAGTACTAGTAGAAATCTTTCCTCCTACATCAAATACATGGAGTGGAAAAACAATACAATGGAATCCAACAAAGATATTAGAGATTAACTGCAGCAAAAAGAGAAAAAACTATACTAGAAAGTGAAAAGGAGTATCTAGAATCAAATGAATATTTGTTGGATAGTGATGAACAAGTGTAAAAGGCAGTGTCATGTATTTCTATGCCAGAGGGTGACTACATGTGCAGAAAGTGTGTACGATACAGAAAGAAAACAATACCATGTTTGTACTATGAAGAAAATGATGTTCCAGTTTTTGGGTACTATCTGGAGAAAGAAATGATGAAAGTCACAGATGAAACAAAGTCGCCAATTGTAGTACTGATTGGAAAAGAGAAGACAACACCTACAAAGAAGAAAGCTAGATTAGCAATTACAGTACTAGATGACATAGTAGATAGTATTGAACAAACAGCTCCTCCAAGTTCTACAAAACATATCAAAGATATTCCGAAAACAACATACAAAGTATGCAAATATACTAGAACGACATTTCGTGGGAAAGATAGAATATATCTACATGTGATGATTGACAACAAAGAAGTGGGGATATATGGCTACTACCTACAAAGAGAAATGGAAAAGTATCTAGGGGATGGAAAGAAAAAACATATCTTGCTCGGTATTGGAAAAGATAGAAATACTTCTACAGGAAAGCCTGATGTTGATGTTATTTGGACAGAATGTTGAGATTTCGATTCAGATGATTGAGGACATTTCACTGAAAGAGGACTTGCTAAACTTCAGGTGTTATCTCTACATTTCATTTCGGTAGAAGTATACCAAACTGGGTTCCAGTACTATTTTTTCCTAGGACATGCTAGCAAGAGGACTTGCCAAACTTCAGATGCGTCTCTACATATTTTTCGGTAGAGATATATCAAAATGAAGTTCTGGTAATGTTTGTGGAGCTACGTGTTGAAATATCACCCAGTCAGATATATCAAAATATCAGGGATGCTGAAATAGCATCAAATCAAGTATACTGAGATATCACAGAATCAATAATACTATGATATCACAGAATCAAGAATACTGGGATTTCATCAAATCAATAATACTGAACTTGTAGCAAACCGGAGATATTGAGATATCATCAAATCAAGACTACTGAGATATCACAGAATCTAGCAAGCTGAGATATCACAGAATCAAGAATACTGAAACAGCATCGAATCAAGCATGCTGAGATATCACAGAATCAAGAATACTGAAACAGCATCAAATCAAGCGTGCTGAGATATCACATAATCAAGCATACTGAAACAGCATCAAATCAAGCATACTGAGATATCACAGAATCAAGAATACTGAAACCGCATCAAATCAAGAATACTGAAATAGCAGCAAATCAGAGATACAGAAATAGCAGCAAATCAGAGATACTGAAATAGCAGCAAATCAAGAATACTGAAATAGCAGCAAATCAGAGATACTGAAATAGCAGCAAATCAAGAATACTGAAATAGCAGCAAATCAGAGATACTGAAATAGCAGAAAACAAGAATACTGAAATAGCAGCAAATCAGAGATACTGAGATATCATCAATTCATGAATACTGAAATAGCAGCAAATCAGAGATACTGAGATATCATCAAATCATGAATACTGAAATAGCAGCAAATCAGAGATACTGAGATATCATCAAATCAGAGATATTGAGATAGAACGGAATCCATCACAGAATCAAGACTACTGAAATAGCATCGGATCAAGACTATTGAAATAGTATCGAATCAAGAATACTGAGATATCATAGAATCAAGCATGCTGAGATATCATCAAATCAAGAATACTGAGATATCATCAAATCAGATATCTCGAGATATCATCAAATCAAGAATACCGAGATATCATCAAATCAGAGATATTGAGATATCATCAAATCAAGAATACCGACATATCATCAAATCAGATATCTCGAGATATCATCAAATCAGATATCTCGAGATATCATCAAATCAAGAATACAGAGATATCATCAAATCAGATATCTCGAGATATCATCAAATCAAGAATACCGAGATATCATCAAATCAGATATCTCGAGATATCATCAAATCATGAATATTGAGATAGCAGCAAATCAGAGATCTCGAGATATCATCAAATCATGAATATTGAGATAGCAGCTAAACAGAGATACTGAGATATCATCAAATCAAGAATACAGAGATATCATCAAATCAGATATCTCGAGATATCATCAAATCAAGAATACCGAGATATCATCAAATCAGATATCTCGAGATATCATCAAATCATGAATATTGAGATAGCAGCTAAACAGAGATACTGAGATATCATCAAATCAAGAATACAGAGATATCATCAAATCAGATATCTCGAGATTTCATCAAATCATGAATATTGAGATAGCAGCAAATCAGAGATATTGAGATATCATCAAATCAAGAATACAGAGATATCATCAAATCAGATATCTCGAGATATCATCAAATCAGAAATATTGAGATAGCAGCAAATCAGAGATATTGAGATATCATCAAATCAAGAATACTGAGATATCATCAAATCAGATATCTCGAGATATCATCAAATCATGAATATTGAGATAGCAGCAAATAAGAGATATTGAGATATCATCAAATCAAGAATACTGAGATATCATCATTTCATGAATACTGAAATAGCAGCAAATCAAGAATACTGAGATATCATAGAATCTATCACAGAATCGAGAAT
Source organism: Cyrtodaria siliqua (assembly GCA_037043455.1). Classification (NCBI taxonomy): domain Eukaryota; kingdom Metazoa; phylum Mollusca; class Bivalvia; order Adapedonta; family Hiatellidae; genus Cyrtodaria; species Cyrtodaria siliqua. The sequence goes on from JAWPHD010013342.1 coordinate 33,340, forward strand.
ATTGAAACATCACAGAATCACAGGTATCGCCCAGCCAGGGAAACTAGAATATCATCCAGACGGAGATAAGTTGAGTCAGGAAAGCAAGCTAATTCCATCTTGGATTACAACATGCATGAAACATACAGCAAGAATACAACTAGCATAATCTAACCATATCATGCAAACGACAAGAATGTTTGCTCTTTTTTTCTACATGCATGCTTCCACAATGCTACGGAATTAGCACAGACATGCTAGTGAAAATAAGATAACTTATCTTAACTTATCTTAACTTATCTTAACTTATCTTTGCTTATTTTCACTACTTTATGTTATTTATTTTCTTGCTCTGTTTTCATAGCTTTGTCATACACAGAGTCTTTTGAAAATAAATGTCTTATCTTTGCCTATTGACGTGTTTTTGTTTTTAGCTCGACTGATCAGAGATCAGCAGAGCTTATGCCGTGGTGCGGCGTCCGTCGTCCGTCTGTCCGTCCGTCTGTCTGTCCGTAAAGTTTTATTTGTAGCGACTACTCCTCTGAAACTACTGGATGGATATTCATGAAACTTTGCAGAAATGTTGCCCATGAAGTCTAGTTGATTCTAGCAAAAATTCATGTTGATGTGAAATCCAAGATGACCGCCACAGCTAAAAATAGATTTTTAAAATACAAGTTTGTAGCGACTACTTCTTGAAAACTATAAGTGATATTGATATGGGACATTTTCTAAAATGATAAGCATGACATGATGTTGGTCCTTGTCAAAAATCGTTTTGATTCGACGTTAAACATGGCTGCCAGCGGCCATCTTTGTTTACATGGAGTTACATAGTAAAAACTTGTAGCGACTACTACTCTGAAACTACTTGGCGGATTTTCTTGAAACTTTACAAGAATGTTGCTCTTGATGTGTAATTGATCCTAGCAAAATTTCAGATCGACCAGAAATTCAAGATGGCTGCCATAGCTAAAAATAAAATTTTAAAAAATAAGATTGTAGCGACTACTTCTTGAAAACTATAAGTGATATTGATATGGGACTTTTTCTAAAATGATCAGCATGACATGATGTTGGTCCTTGTCAAAAATCGTTTTGATTCGACGTTAAACATGGCTGCCAGCGGCCATCTTTGTTACATAGTTATATAGTAAAAACTTGTAGCGACTACTCCTCTGAAACTACTTGGCGGATTTTCATGAAACTTTACAAGAAGGTTGCTCTTGATGTGTAATTGATCCTAGCAAAATTTCAGATTGACCAGAAATTCAAGATGGCTGCCACAGCTAAAAATAGATTCTTAAAAAATAGGTTTGTAGCGACTACTTCTTGAAAACTATAAGAGATATTGATATGGGACTTTTTCTAAAATGATCAGCATGACATGATGTTGATCTGAGTCGAACATTATTTTGATTCGACGTTCAACATGGCTGCCAATGGCCATCTTTGTTCATCATTTTACTTACTTTGTGAAACTTAACAGGAATGTTGCTAATCTTTTTAGGTCGGCCGGAAATTCAAGATGGCCGCCATGGCTAAAAACAGATTTTTAAAAAAAAGTTTGTAGCGACTACTTCTTGAAAACTGTGAGTGATATTGATATGGGACTTTTTCTAAAATGATCAGCATGACATGATGTTGATCCTTGTCGAAAATTATTTTGAATCAAAATTAAACCTGGGCACCAGTGGCCATCTTTGTTTACATAGAGTTTGTATAGTAAAATGTGTAGTGACTACTCCTCTGAAACTACTAGACGGATTTTCATGAAACTTCACAGGAATGTTGCTCTTGATGTCTAGTTGATCCTAGCACAATTTCAGGCCGGCCGGAAATTCAAGATGGCCACCATGGCTAAACATAGATTTTTAAAAACAAGTTTGTAGCGACTACTTCTTGAAAACTATAAGTGATATTGATATGGGACTTTTTCTGAAATGATCAGCATGACAAGATGTTGATCCTTGTCGAAAATTATTTTGATTCAACATTAAACATGGCTGCCAGTGGCCATCTTTGTTTACCTAGAGTTATATAGTAAAAACTTCAACTTGTAGCGACTACTCCTCTGAAACTACTTGACAGTTTTTATGAAACTTCACAGGAATGCTGACCTTCCTACCAAAATCTATCAGTAGAGCTTCAAGGACCTCTTGTTTTATTTTATTCCACAATTACTCGAGCTGTTATATTTCAAATAGTGTCGAGTTAAATTCAGTTGAATTGGGGTTATACGGCGCGCCAACACACACATGTTATATGCCGTCTACAGGAATGAACACTTCAGGCTCACTCTTCATTTACATCAAGATAAAACAAATGTAGAAGGGGCCTAGAACCTTTTCACCTGCAGAACTGCAGAGTTGCTGCAAATTCTCTTGTAAACACTGCATTTTTCACTGGAGCCATGATCATTGTTTTCTGCTACCACTCAAGTAGCACCTGAAACAATACAGGGATCACGATGACGATCTTTAATGAACATGAAACAAGAAAAGTCATAGTATACAATCTTTCCTATGACGACGAGCGGTAATAAGAAAAATAGTGTAGTATATATTGGTTTTATTTCATTGCATTGGAATTAAAGCATCATGTGTGTTGTTTTTTGTGTAAAACTAATAGTGAGTTCAATTTGGTGTAGCAAAGGCAGAGAACAAAATGGAAAACTGAAATAATGATGAAATGTTTTTATTTGGAACTAAACGTGCAATTAAGCGCTTTGCTATAACCAAGAAGTTGCAATGCACAATTATATATAAAAAAAAAACACTCTGAATATGTACATGTATAAAGAATTACAATTTACATAGGTAATAATATGATTAAATGTATATATTAGTAAGTTCGTGCTGTGCAAAAACAAGTTTGTAAGTGTCGGGTCTCTGCCAAGGCTTGAACCTGGATTTCTTTTCTCGAAAGAAAAGCGTGATTCCTTACACTACAGTGATCGCCCATACATCACAAAAGAGTGTACATACAAAACAAGAGGGCCTGTGGACGCTCTACTGGCTAACATGGCTCTTATAACATCAATGAAGCGAGTGATTGCCATTTGCGTTTTTTTGAAAGTTTCGGGCAAAAAACAGCTTTTTAACTAAATAAATAATAATAATAAATAAATCGAAGGCCATAACTAAAGAATCTGGTAAAGTCTGGTAAAGACCTACCGTATTAACGAGGCAACATATATTGTTAAAGTTTGGTAAAGACATACCGTATTAACGAGGCAAAATATAGCTCTATTCTCTATTCTGCATGTATGTAGTTAGTGAAATCCCTTCAAATGCACGAGTTTTCAGTGCGGTAATGTAAGGCGGTTTCTACGGAAGCGCATTAGTGACAGAATATATTGAATGCCCCTCGTAAGATACCATACCGATGCATGGATTCTCTTCTTTTCTTTCACTTGTTATCTACCTTTCACTACTCATGAACCGACTTCCTGAAACCAAATATGCTACTTTTCTCTCCTGTTTGATAGGTTAGGCAATTTAGATATTATAAGGGTCCACCTTAAACAAATTGCAACAGAAATGGTTTTTAACAAGAGCTAGAGATCTAATAGTTCACATGTACCACGAGTCAAGCTTGTTCAAATGGTTAAAGTTGGCCCCATCAGTTTCACACACACAAATAACTTCTCAGAAATCTTCTTATAAGCTACAAGACATCGAGCTCTAATATTTAGCATGTAACACCGGCTTTTAATTGCCTACCATGTTTGGTCAAATGATCACCATGCGGTTATTAATGGCCCCGCACTCGGGATCACATGCTGCACAGAGAGATATAAAGAAAATTAAAACTTCTGAGAAACTACAAGACATTTGCACCACATTCTCGTAGAGGACCTTGTCAAATGACGTGACACTAAGGTAAGGTAACTTCGTCAAGTGCCAAATTTTCAGCTGGCTTAGCCTGCTTCGTGATCGCGTGTGTCATCTCTGAGAATAACGACAAGACACCAGTCTGAGCCCATCACGGATCTCTGGAACGCACGTTACTTACCATGTAAATTGGTTTTATATCTCTTACGCATTACACGTCAATCTTGAAGTGTTTGAAAGTATGTGTGTGGTGAAATAGGTGTCTCGATTTATATATCCAGTACCTTTTTTACTTTTAGCCTGGTTACATTCAAATTTTAAGTATTCACTATTTCGTCTTATTATATTATACGTTTTATTATATTATTGGTGCAATAATATCAAAAAACAAATTGCTTCGTTCATACTAATCATTATTGATAAACAATATCTAAACCGAAGTTAACATGCGACCTTCTTTAAAGAAAAAGGAAATGTAAATTCTTTCTGTGACCCTTCTACTAAATTGTTATGATATAAAATGCAACCAATTTTTACATAAAAATGTCAGAATTATATTTGAAAAGAAGGGTATCCTCATTGAGCTTATTATTTTACAAGTTCTATGGTATCAAGGTATGCACATATTGCGTATCCTGTACTGGTATAACAGTCATTGAGTGACCATTTCTAGAAACAATAATGTACAACAGACTCATTAGACCAAACATTAATGAATTTTATAACTTCAAGGTAATGGAAACTGCATTTATGGAGACGAGGTGTCATGAATTTTAAAGATCCTAAGGAAATTGTCAACGTTTTTTGCATTATTTTGAAATATCCTTTTATTTATGATAAATATACTTTTTTTTTTCAATTATTTTATTATATGTACCTAAAGTCATCACATCTATAAAATAATTATCATATTTTAGCAGAGACGCATACTGTTTTCTAGATTGGACATTACCGTGATACCATAGAACCCTTGATATCATAGGAAGCTATATATATACACTATCGTGATACCATAGTCTTATAACCCGTAATATCATAGGAAGCTACTATATAGACACTACCGTGATACCATAGAACCCTTGATATCATAGGAAGTTACTATATAGACACTACCGTGATACCATAGAATCCTTAATATCATAGGAAGCTACTATATAGACACTACCGTGATACCATAGAACCCTTGATATCATAGAAAGCTACTATATAGACACTACCGTGATACCATAGAACCCTTGATATCACAGGAAGCTACTATATAGACACTACCGTGATACCATGGAACCCTTGATTTCACAGGAAGCTACTAAATAGACACTATCGTGATACCATAGAACCCTTGATATCACAGGAAGCTACTATATAGACACTACCGTGATACCATAGAACCCTTATTATCACAGGAAGCTACTATATAGACACTACCGTGATACCATAGAACCCTTGGTATCATAGGAAGCTACTATATATACACTACCGTGATACCATAGAACCCTTGTGATACCATAGAACCTTTGATATCACAGGAAGCTACTATATAGACACTATCGTGATACCATAGAACCCTTGATATCACAGGAAACTACTATGACGTCGCGCACGTTACTGGTACTCATAGCGTAACAAGCGTAAATGACGTCAAACGTCAATTATTATAAACTGGCGTTTAACTTTGCTCTACGTTTCACATTTAAGTTGCAATATTAAATACATGTTATAGAAAATGTTAAATGAAAAAAAAAAGCAGTGATCTCTGGTGCATTTTATTTTTTCTCCTGATAAAATGCAAAAATAGATCAGAATACACAGAATGTAAATCATTAAGACATATATCTTTCTTTGTCTAAAATTACTCTCAGGCACACTAAGTTTAATACTAATATATATACATGTATATATATATACAACAAAAACACGCCATGCTATGATATTTGTTTTTGTTATAACGCATACAAATATAATATCAAGCATGTGCAGACGAACACAGGTTTTAATAACTGCCTATTATCTATTTGTAATGCTCTATTTTTACGTACGTCTTTAGCAGTTTTCAGCAAGATAATGTTCCGATTATAACTCATTTTCGTTCAACGTTGCTAGAATAGTATGATGCATCGCCTCTGACACATCAACTGTTTTACCCCGGAGTAGCTGAGTACAAATATATAATACAGACTGTGCTGGTACAATCGCCCGATATCTTTGCATTAGTTTATATTTTAACATGGAACCTTCAAGGCGGTCATAATAAAACCCTTCAATTACTTCTGATCCTGCATTGTACTTAGTTTTAAAATCATCAGTTTTTTCTTTGTTTAATACCTTTGCAGAGGACGAAGCCACAAAAAGGTAATATTCAACGTCTTGATCATCTGCAAGTACGGCAATAATGTCCCCAGACTTAACTAGACATTTTAATGAAATTGGTGTCTCCTCTTCCGGTTCATTTTCAACGGTAGCTGGTAATTCATGTTGTAGATCGATGATTCGACACTCGCCAACTACACTGTTTGACTGACAATCTGCACCTTGTTCAACTATACACGAATCACACGAATAACACGACAAACTCCTGATTACTATTTTTCCTGGGACATTGGACCTTACTTGATGTATTGACCGTATGGCTGGTATTGGCCGATAGTATCCAACAACATTGCGAGGAATGGTTTCTGCATACCTGAAGATTCTTGCCTTGCAAGCAGCTGTTGCCTTAGGATTACGGAGTTCTTCGTCGGCGTACTCGAAAAAGTCCCATGCAGTTTGTATTATTCGCTTCCCTCTTAGTACAGTGTAATCAGCCTGTTGTTTTAAAAATCCGCCAGCCGCATCCTGAGGACCTTTCGCGTGAGCTGTTTCGTAATAGTTTCTTATAATGTCAAAGTTAAAGTTCATTGCTGCTGTATTTATGCTTCCCATACAGTGCCTACTCTTGTACTGTGCCGCACATCCGTCAGTGAATTCATGCATCTTCTTTAGAGGATATGATATGCTGCTAAGGTATTCATGCAGTAAGAATTGGGCATGATATGTGAAGTGATGGTCGTGTTGTAGGTCTGGTGATATAACAAAGAACTGTTCTCTTATGATATGTGGATCAGCTGGTGTACTTTCAATCCCGTCCTTTTCCAAAACAGCGTGACGGTGTAAAATTGTCACATGGATCGACACCTCTGTCTTTTGAAAATAGCTGCTCTGTATTTCATTTTTCTCTGTGCATCTATAATTTTCTGAAAAGTCGTGTATGGCTACAACTTCACCTGTTGGCAAATTCTCGATTATAGTTTTGGCCTGCTTATGCTGCCATTCTGACCTAAACTGGTGGCTCGGAAATTTCTCCATCAAGGAACTAAAATGGTTGTACAATTCTTCTACTTTCGTTGTTTTCTTAACGAGGACAAGCTTCCTTTTCATTTGTGTTCCCTTTGCCTTTATAGTCTGATATTCGTACCGCTCCCACACGATATCATCTGCATTTTCTGATTCGTCTATTTCTTCTGGCATAAAGAGTTCAGGGCTCACGCCACATTTATCACACGTTCTTTCCATACAGGCCTTTCTAAAATTATGTAGACCATCTTCCTTTTGACACATTGTCTCTTTAATCAAATCATTAAAGTGTTCAAAAACGGGGTATTTTTCCTTAACGAGTTGACTATTGTTGTGTTGCTTTTGCTGATCTCTCCGATATGACATACACTTTCTGAAGGCATTTCCAAATTCTACATGATATCTACAACAACACGTACATTTGTCCTTAGGTCGTATCGGTTTTACGAAAAAAGGTTTACATTTTTCAAATCTTCTCTGACCAATTTTGATATCGGAATATTGGTTTGTAAAATCTATATAAATATCAGTCTGTGTTTTTTCCAATATATACAACGGGTGCGATATGTATTCCTTTGGGCCTGTTCTGTGTCGTTTTATGTCACTTTTGTTTCCTGTTGGTCGTGATATTCCAGGTGATATCCAAAAGTCATAAATCTTCTTTTTAGTTTGTTCTGACATGGCATCGGATCTTGTTCTTTTCTTTGTATACTCCCAGCATGTCTTCGATGAATTGAGTATGTTAGTTCTTATTCGTTGTCCGCCTGCTAACCTTCTGACTGATATACCTAAACGCGATGCAAGATTTACCTTTACTTTATTCTCATTTAAATTTTCACCGCTTACAGATGCTATAAGTGTATGCATTTCCGCTCTCCTTTCATCTGACCTCTTCATTTTATTTGTATCTATTACTGATCTGATGTTTTCTAATACTGATCTTCCCATATCGTTTTCTTTTTTATCTTCGGGTGATATTGTTATCCTGGAATCAATTAATTTATGAACTGTAGGGGACATAGTGTGTCTTTTGCCAAGAAGATAGGCTTCTAAAACTGCGGTTCTTTTTTCTGGCGTCGCAGGCAAGGCATTTCTTAATTTCTCTACGGCCCTTTTTCGTGACATCCTGTTCTTAAAAACGGCTGGTTGATTAGGTACAAGGTCGATTTTACTATCTGATTTCTTTCTACGCCATTCCCTTTTCCTGTCTCGTTCCACCGTCTTCCTCCACTTCACATTGAGTCTCCTCTCTTGCCTCTGTTTTGATTCTCTTTCTCTACATTCGTTTATCTTTTTTTCACTCTCTTTCTTCTGAAGCCTTCTTTTCAGCAGTTTCTGTTCTGTGTACCATTTTGTTCTTTCTGAACTGCTTAAGAGTCGTGGGTTTCCGAAATCTATAATAAAATAATAACGGAAACTGCTTTATAAAGAACAACCGATTGAAGAGAGTAAGTGTTTTTTCCTAAACGGGCCTGTCCAACTTTAATACGTAACATTTTCGATAATATTTTTATTGTTGCCAAACTGTGCCTATAGTAGTGAGAACAAAGACCGGGCCTCCATCTTAGTTTGATTTGATTCGGTGTAATGAGAGAGAGAGAGAGAGCGCGCCAAAATTCAAGTTGTAATGTAACCGGGCCTCCATCTTAATTTGATTTGACCTTCGGTGAATGAGAGAGAGAGAGAGAGAGAGATCCAGCAAAAATTCAAGTTGTAATATATCCGGGCTTCCATCTTGATTTGATTTGACCTTCGGTGTAATGAGTAATAGAGAGAGAGAGAGAGAGAGAGAGAGAGAGAGAGAGGGAGAGAGATCCAGGAAAAATCAAGTTTAATGTAACGTTGTGTAATTTCATTCGTGTAAAAAACAACACATTTTCGATAATATTATTGTTAATGTCAAACTGGCTATCATATATTAGTGAAAACATGGACCGGGCCTCCATCTTAGTTTGATTTGACCTTCGGTGTAATGAGAGAGAGAGAGAGAGAGAGAGAGAGCAAAAATGTGTAATGTAACTTTGTGTGAATTCATTCGAGTAAAACACATAATTATGCTATTCATTCATTCATTCATTCATTCATTCATTCATTCATTCATTCATTCATTCATTCATTCATTCATTCATTCATTCATTCTTCATTCATTCATTCATTCAGTCATTCATTCATTTATTCATTTATTTATTTATTTATTTATTCCTTCATTTATTTATTTATTTATTTATTTATGTATATAAAATATTATGTTTACAATTCCGATACAGTTTTTGTCAAAGAACTCATTAAAAATTAACGTCGTGGTGGGATTTGACGTTAATAATATTTAGTTTGTGTGACGTTATTTACGCAACGTTATAAAATGCAATATTCGTTGTCTGACCGGACATGGTTTATGGTATAGAAAATTAAGTAGATGTGTTTTGACAGATGTGATTTTCAAAATACAACTGGTAAACTAAAATTACTCGTAAATTACAACATTACGGCGGGCATAATTTTACGCGTTTCTCTAGTATAGTGTCCAGACAAACTAAAATTCCCATCAAATTTGTGTAAAACACATGACAGGAGCCGGTCAGTCGGACATAAACATTTGCTAGTGATTTCTGATAGATTAGTATCAGAGTTGTTGTTTTTTCACTTTTTCTTTCCATGATAATTTTACTTTACGGCTGTATACATTTTTTCTTCGAGAAAAAATCTAAAACACATTGAAATTGTGTTAAGTAAACAACTATTGTTTAATTTATGGATTTTTTATACAGGCGGACATACCATTTTTTGATGCATCTTCCACCAAAACGCGTTTTTTATTATTCTCTCACATCTATAAAAAATAAGTCCCTTATCGAATTTAGCGATTATTTCATCGTGTTGGTATGTCAAAATATGATTTACTACATCTACTAGTCTAAAGTACCCGGATTAAGTACAATATCATACTATAATTCATGCAACTAGAACGTCACCGGACATCAACTAAAAATAACAACAATATAGAAAATTGCATATATCCGTTATGCGTTGATTTCAACAAATTATTTAAAATAAATAACAAAATATATACAATAAAGTATTTAAATTAGTTTCTTACCTTTAGCCTTCATCTCTACCAGTTTTTTTCGTCTAAATATAGCGATTTTTCAATAAAATTCCATTTGGGACACTTTTTACAAGTTTTTTAAAGTTCTAATTCCACCGTGTTTACTCATAATTCGATGACGTAACAAACATGAACGTTAACGTACATGACGTCATCAATTACTATTAAAATATTTGACGTCTACCTTTTCCCGCTTTTCTGAAATCGCATTTTTTGCCGATTTTTTTCACACAGCATGTTACGCGGGACACACAAAAAAACATGATTTTCATGAAATTATTTCGATTTCTAGTTTTGACGCATTTAAATATATGTGTGAATTTTGACTTAATATAAAAGGAAATTGTTTTAGCTTTCCATTGGTATATAACACTAATATGAATCAATAATTATACAATTTATACGGGGTTTATAAAATACCGGATCCGACAATTTCTCCAATAAGTACCAGTAACGTGCGCGACGTCTATATAGACACTACCGTGATACCATAGAACCCTTGATATCACAGGAAGCTACTACATAGACACTACCGTGATACCATAGAACCCTTGGTATCATAGGAAGGTACTATATATACACTATCGTGATACCATAGAACCCTTGATATCATAGGGAGCTACTATATAGACACTACCGTGATACCATAGAACCCTTGATATCATAGGAAGCTACTATATAGACACTACCGTGATACCATAGAACCCTTGATATCATAGGAAGTTACTATATAGACACTACCGTGATACCATAGAACCCTTGATATCATAGGAAGTTACTATATAGACACTACCGTGATACCATAGAACCCTTGATATCATAGGAAGCTACTATATAGACACTATCGTGATACCATAGAACCCTTGATATCATAGAAAGCTACTATATAGACACTACCGTGATACCATAGAACCCTTAATATCATAGGAAGCTACTATATAGACACTACCGTGATACCATAGAACCCTTGATATCATAGGAAGTTACTATATAGACACTACCGTGATACCATAGAACCCTTAATATCATAGGAAGCTACTATATAGACACTACCGTGATACCATAGAACCCTTGATATCATAGGAAGCTACTATATAGACACTACCGTGATACCATAGAACCCTTGATATCATAGGAAGCTACTATATAGACACTACCGTGATACCATAGAACCCTTGATATCATAGGAAGCTACTATATAGACACTACCGTGATACCATAGAACCCTTGATATCATAGGAAGTTACTATATAGACACTACCGTGATACCATAGAACCCTTGATATCATAGAAAGCTACTATATAGACACTACCGTGATACCATAGAACCCTTAATATCATAGGAAGCTACTATTTAGACACTACCGTGATACCATAGAACCCTTGATATCATAGGAAGCTACTATATAGACACTACCGTGATACCATAGAACCCTTGATATCATAGGAAGCTACTATATAGACACTACCGTGATACCATAGAACCCTTGATATCATAGGAAGCTACTATATAGACACTACCGTGATACCATAGAACCCTTGATATCATAGGAAGTTACTATATAGACACTACCGTGATACCATAGAACCCTTGATATCATAGAAAGCTACTATATAGACACTACCGTGATACCATAGAACCCTTAATATCATAGGAAGCTACTATTTAGACACTACCGTGATACCATAGAACCCTTGATATCATAGGAAGCTACTATATAGACACTACCGTGATACCATAGAACCCTTGATATCATAGGAAGCTACTATATAGACACTACCGTGATATCATAGAACCCTTGATATCATAGGAAGCTACTATATATAAAACGGAGCACATTATGATGGACGTAAAGTTGGCAGTAGTAGTAACTGTCACTGTCACGGTCACTGTCACTGCCACTGCATGTGTTGGTGCGCCTTAAAACCTCAATTCTATTCAATTCATTTATCTAGAACGAATGTTGTGTTGACATTTCCATTGTTAAAATGTGTAGATTTATTTAGAATATATAATTATATATTGTGATATTTGAGATATAACAAAAAAAATACGTTATAAGTAAACGTTATTTCACAAATTGCAAAAATAAATCCAGATAAATTTGTACAGATAAATATAATTAAGCTAAAATTGCTGTTTGTCATAATTTGTTCTTACCAGATATTGTATTCCCCTTAATTTAAAGGCACTTAGCCATATTTAGTGACCCTTGCATGATTTTCAAAACAACAAAATTTAAAAATTCATTTTAATAATATTCTTCAGGTGCACGCTTTAAATGTTAAATTTTATGATTTTGTGTTGAACAGATTTGACAGCCCTGAATTATACAGGGACCATCATCTGAGCCCGGTGTACACAATTCACCATTGGCGGCAGCAGTATATAACATCACAACAATAAATAGTCGTACTAGAGCTGGGATGATATATATAAAGCCCTGACTAGAAGCAGCCATTGTTTTTACCACCTAACAGTACGGAAACTGTATATTAATTTTCAAGATTTATAGTTGCATATTTGGCACTGCACGCTTATCTGTAGAGTTATTCTAAAGAAAATGGTGACAGATGTTTGTTAAGGAATCAACAGTCATGAAAATATCACGAAATAACATTATTGGAAAATCTGAATTTTAATTTTTTTCAATTTGTTTGGTATAAAATGAAACACGAAACAGTTTCCATTTTTGGAATGCTTATTTTGAGGTGTGTATGTACACAGTTTCTCAATCTACTAATGAAGAGGAATATACATGTATATAACATACATATTTTGAATAGACACAATATAAATGGCTTCAACCAGCCAGACCAACCCTCATTTTAAAAACTGTATATATTGCCGTGTATTATTAAAAAAAAAAAAAACTGAAAAATCATCCGTTGGAATCAGCACTCACAAACAAGAGAGAAAATGTTGAAACCACTTCTTTTACAATTGTTTTGGGTTTCCCACTATAAGCTCTTAATTGTATAACCTATCAAGCAGGAGAGAAGGGTGGCATCTTTGGTTTTACTGAGTCAGTTCATTAGCGTAAAAGGGAGATAATGAGTAAAAAAAAAGAAGAAGATAATCTGCTTCACTGCGCATATCCCGCGTAGCTCAGACAAGCGATAGCCAAACGTCGATTTTCATCAGGATTTCCCATTCATTCGTTTAATCGCACGTATATCTAAACGTGGTGCACCAGTTTAGAAAAATGTGACTTGTTATCTCCCTTACATATTTGTAAGCCGCCGTAATATGATGCCTTTACAGTTTCACAGGAGAAGAGTTTTGAAGATATCATTACATAAAATCACTGAACTCCCCGGGACACTATTATTTTAGACTGCTGCTCCGAGCTCACACACCCACCCCCACCACCAACGTGATTTTGTAAAACATATTTCTGTGTTGTTTTGGTCATTTCTTACACATATAGCTATGTGCACACACCCCTCCCCCACCATCCCGCCCCAACTCGATCCCCTCCTCCCCACTTTTTTTTTTTACATTTTCTATGTTGTTTTTGGTCATTTCTTACAAATATAGCTAAGTATCCCCTCACCCCTCCAACCCCATCCCCCACACTCTCGAAAACCTGATTTTTTAAATTTTCTTTTACATATTTCTGTGTTGTTTTGGTCATTTCTTACACATATAGCGCTATGTAGGTAAGGTACCGTACTGATGTATGCAATTTCTTCTTTTCTTTCACTTGTTATCTACCTTTCACCACTCATGAACTGACTCCCTTAAACCAAATATGCTACTTTTCTCTCCTGTTTGATAGGTTAGGCAATTTAGAGATAATAAGAGTCCACCTCAAACAAATTGCAACAGAAATAGCTTTTAACAAGAGCTAGAGGTCTAATAGTTCACATGTACCACGAGTCTAGCTTGTTCAAATGATGACCCATTGTTAAAGTCCCATGACTATATGAGTTTCACACACACAAACAACTTCTCAAAAATCTTCTTATAAACTACAAGACATCAAGCTCTAATATTTAGCATGTAAAACTGGCTTGTAATTACCTACCATGTTTGTTCAAATGATGACCATGCGGTTATTAATGGCCCGGCACTCGGGGTCACATGCTGTACAGAGAGATATAAGGAAAACTATAAAACGTCTGAGAAACTACAAGACATTTGCACCACATTCTCGTAGAGGACCATGTCAAATGACGTAACACTAAGGTAAGGTAACTTCGCCAAGTGCCAAATTTTCAGCTCGCTTAGCTTGCTTCGTGATCGCGTCTGCAGAGTCGACCAATTGGTGTGTCACATCTGCAGAGCCGACCATTCGTGTGTCACGTCTGCAGAGTCGGCCATTCGTGTGTCATCCCTGGGAATAAAGACAAGACACCACGGCACGGACCGGCACGGCACGGATATCTGGATCGCACGTTACTTACCATGCAAATTGTTTTTATATCTCTTACGCATTGTTTGAAAAGGACACACGGCAATCTTGAAGCGTTTGAACGTGTGTGTAGTGAAAGATGATGATTTCTAAGGTTTAAAGTCCCTTTACCATATGAATCCCCCGGTTACTCGGCATTATGTCTGGACTATTGTGTGAGTGATTGTGTGTAGTGCTATGTATCTATCTACAGTCTACTTGAAGCAGATATAGTGCTGCCACACTGGAATACCACGCCGTAGTAAATGATACCCCACCCAGACACATTATTCTGACACCGGGTTGACCAGACCCATTATTTGCTTGTTAGGCATGGGTTACAAGTAACTACTCCATTTTGAAAGTCTTTGGTATGACGCGGTCAGGGGACTTGAACCCACGACCTCCCGAATTTCGAGTAAAATGTCACCAGGGTAAAAGTAAAAATGATACTGTATATATAAATCGAGACACCCATTTCATCTACACACACTTTCAACACTTAAAGATTGCCGTGTGTCCTTTTAAAACAATGCGTAAGAGATATAAAAACAATTTGCATGATAAGTAACGTGCGATCCAAAGATCCGTGCCGGTAACGTGCGATCCAGAATTCCAGAGATTTATTTGTATACATGGAGAGGGACAGGGAAGGAGGGAGATATGTGTGTAAGAAGTGAGCATAACAACACAGAAATATGTAAAAAAAAAAAAAAAAAAAAAAAAAAAAATCCGAGTGGTTAGGGTGTAAAGTAAAATGTTCAAAGTGTCCAGTTTCTTTTGCAACTGAGTATAGGTTGCTTAAAACTATTCTTATAAATAATATTAATGATTGAACATATGCAAGTTATGAAAAACACCGTGATTTAAAAAAAAAAGGATTGTCGTGAGTCCCTTTAAATGACACATTTCACTAAAAAGGCATACCAGTAAACACAGACCTAATACGTCTGTGATTCAGCATAAAACTCAAATGGGGAAATGAAAAGAAACTGAACACTTTAAATTGTTTACTTTACACCCTATCCTCTTTATCAAGCGACACTCCTTTAATGATTTGACCTATTGAAAAACAAATGACAACATGCTATTGGCAATGGAATGATAAAAACGTTGGTACCAAACATGGCATATTCATTTTGGAATTTGTCAATTCTAAATTGTGTATACAATTAAATCTAAACAAAAGTCAGTGTCCACTTTCTTTTGCAACTGAGTATATCAAACAGTCGATTAGGCTTTACTGAGTCAGTTCATTAGCGTGCAAGGGAGATAACGAGTAAACAAATAATGAATGAATGGTGTTTTACGGCACGTCGACACATAAATAGGTCATATTGTGCGCAAAAAATTATGAAAATGAAGTATTAATTAAAAATTAATGTAAATATATAAAGATAAAACTATTAAAAAAAAAAGGGATGATCAGGTGTAATATAAACTATGTATGTAAATCAACGAATGCCCGTCAACGGGTATATAAACAAGTAAATATATATAAGAACACATTACAATGATTTATATAGTCTGATCTCTTTCAGGAAATCTAAAACAAGACTAAAATCTACAGTATCAAATAACTCTTTCATAGTATTAACATTGTAGTACCTTTGACGCATAGGATCAAAGTCTACACATTCCAATAATATGTGTTTGACCGTTAACGGTGCAAAGCAGGGTATACATTCTGGTAATTGCTCACCTTGTAATAAATATGAATGAGTATAACGTGTATGCCCTATCCTGCACCGGGCTAGGACAACTTCCTCTCGACGAATGGGTCTACTAGAAGAACGCCATTCTCCCAGTAACGGTTTAATTGGATGGAGTTTATTGTTAACTGACAAATCCCAAGCGGCTTGCCAAGAGTTACGAATATATGTGTTAATACAACTTTTAAAATCAGTAAAAGGTAATTTGGTATTAGTGATGTGTAAATCTAATGCTGCCTTAGCAGCACTATCAGCTCTATCATTACCACGTATTCCTACATGGCTTGGAAGCCAGCAGAAAATAATAACATTATCAATTATAAGAGAATTGTACTTTTCTAAAAGTTGAAGCACAACTGGGTTATCATGTTTCATATTACCCAGTGCTTGAAGAGATGAAAGGGAATCAGAAAAGATTACAAAATGGTCATCATCAGACTCCTGAATATAATTTAAGGCAAGTTCAATTGCCTTAAGTTCAGCTGAAAAGATAGAGGCCTTGTCAGGCAGGCGGCTCTTTATGCTGTGTTTGTGAACAGCTGCTGCAGCTACCTTATCTCCATCTTTAGAGCCATCTGTGTAGATATGTTGAAAGTCACTGTATTTCGATATAATTTCATTAAATTTGCTTTGAAAGACAGTAGGGTCTGTACTGGATTTGTTATTATTACAAAGATCAAAAATAATTGTTGGAGTTTCCAAAGTCCACGGTGGAATTTGTGGTACTTTGTACTTGGCAATCAAATTTAGGTCAATTTCAGTGTCTCTTAATTTTGGTTAAATACGAAGACCAAATGGTCGAATGGCCTTCGGTTTTCGATCAAAAAGAGGTTCACAACTAGGATGAAAAACGTTATCGAAAGTTGGGTTTGAAGGGTTAGACTTTAATTTAATGGCGTAAACAAATAAAAAATATCGATAATCTGCTGCACTGCGCATATCCTGTGTATACCAGACAAGCGATAGCCAAACGTCGATTTTCAATAGGATTTCCCATTCATTCGGTAAATCGCATGTATCGTATATTTAAACGCGGTGGAGCAGTCTCGTGTTATCTCCCTTAAATGATTGTAAGCCGCCTTTACATTTTCAGAGGAGAAAAGTTTTGAAGATATAATTATATAAAATCACTTGACTGCCCGGGTCACCATTATTCTAGACTGCTGCCCATCCCCCAACCCCCTCCCCCAACCCCTGCCCGACCCACCCACCACTCGATTTTTTTTTACATATTTCTGTTATTTTGCTCATTTCTTACACATATAGCTCCCTCCTCCCCTGTCCCTCTCCTCTCCACCCCACCCCAACCTGATTTTTTAAAACATTTGTCTGTGTTGTTTAGGTCATTTCTTACACATATAGCTATGTGCACCCCCCCCTCCCCCCCCCCATTCCTGTGCTGTTTTGGTCATTTCTTACAAATATAGCTATGTAACCTCGCCCCCACCCCAACCCCAACTCCCCACTCGCGAAAATCAGATTTTTTTTTATATTTTACATATTCTGTGTTGTTTTGGACATTTCTTATTGTGTTGTTTTGGACATTTCTTACACGTATAGCTATGTAGGTACGAGGGGGTTCAATATATTCTGTCACTGGTATTCGGAACTAACAGATACTGGAAATATAAAAAAAAATCTTATTACAATGAGGCGACCACCCCACACCCCCACCCCACCCACTTTAGTACGCAGTATATAGGGCGTTTTATGCGGTATTCAGTACGCACGAGCCTGGTACGCAGTACTCGCACAACACACTATTTAGTATTTAGTACTCATAAAATGTATTTTTAAAACCAAATATGTACAAAAATCATAAAATGTAAATAAAGGTCTAATTTTGATAGTCGGGCCTTAGGTGTTTTAGGTCATCATTCAAATTAGAGTCATTGCCCTTTGTAATTTTATACTTCGAATTTTTGTCCGGAGCCAAATAGTATTCAGTACTCGGTCTCTAAAATAAGGAGTATTCAGTACTTGTGGGGGAGTGGGGGTTACATCCTCTACAATCCTTCAAAGTATTTCCCCTGAACAGATACACACCTTCGGAGTCGCGCTATCCATGACGTAAACGCAGCAAAGTAGTCTCTCCTTGGTATACTGTTGAGACACTGAAATAGTCCGACACCAAGGGCACTTCTGGAAGCATAGCGTCTACCAGAGAGGTTTTTCTTCAGCAAAGGGAATAGGAAAAAGTCAGAAGGGACTAAGGTCGGGAGAATAAAGTGGGTGTTCAAGCTGTACCACTTTTTCTTGCTCCAAGAAAGACTGCACAATTTTAGCTTTGTGAGCTGAGGCATTGTCATGAATCAGCTGGATGCCATTTAAAACTTTACTTGGGCGTTTTTCTTGCAATTATTTTTGACTGCTTTGAAAACTTTGTCCTTGTTAAATTTGGCCGTGATGGTTTTTTCCTGTTTGCATGGAATTTGTACCACAGGGCCACTGGAATTAAAGAAAAACCTTTTTAGCGCTTTTTGTTCGTTTTGCAATAACCGGTCTTGCCTGATTTTTACCCCAACCATTGTTTAGTGTTTATCCGCCGCTGCGGCTCATAATAGTACACCCACGTTTCATCTCCAGTGAGCAACTCGGAACTTTTTCTAGAATGACAATTTTCGTGTTTTTTTTATAGAAGATTTTTTAGCACATTTTAAGCGTTTGGCATTTTGTTCAGTTGACAGCAAATGAGGGACCCACCTAGCACAAAGCTTCTTTAATTTTAAACAGTTGGTCAAAATCTGATGAGTTGTGCCTTCTGAGATGCCAAGACTATTAGCTATCTTAGAAACTGCATACCGCCCATCTTCGTCTACCATGGCCTTCACAGCATCAATGTTCTCCTTTGTTTACCCCCTTTAAATGTCTTAGCCCAACGAAAAATCGTTCTCAATGGCACGGCAGAACTGCCATGTACACGGCACAGTTCAGCATAAATCTCTTTTGCAGGTACTTTTAAGCAACCCTGGCTTTAATGTAAGCCCTTATTTCATTTTTTCTTCACTTTTCATGATAGCATTGAAATATAGCCACTATACATGATTGCGCATATATCTCCATTGTTATCGGATTAAACCGCTATTTTGCATGTACGTATGTAGTGAAATCCTTCAAATGCACGAGTTTTCAGTGCGATAATGTAAGGCGGTTTCTACGGAAGCGCATTAGTGACAGAATATATTGAATGTCCCTCGTAAGGTACCATACCGATGTATGGATTTTTACTCTTTTCTTTCACTTGTTATCTACCTTTCACCACTCATGAACTGACTCCCTAAACCAAATATGCTACTTTTCTCTCATGTTTGATAGGTTAGGCAATTTAGAGATAATAAGTCCACCTTAAGCAAATTGCAACAAAAATGGTTTTTAACAAGAGCTAGAGGTCTAATAGTTCACATGTACCACGAGTCAAGCTTGTTCAAATGATGACCCATGATTAAAGTTGGCCCCATCCCATGACTATATCAGTTTCACACACAAAAACAAGAGGGCCAAGATGGCCCTAAATCGAACACCTGAGTACTGGCACATTATCAAACTTCTTCGAAATATTATGGTCTTATACAATCTGTGCACGTTTGGTTAAGATTGTTCAAGAAATGGGGCTCTGTTGTGTATAACAACATTGATATAAAGACACTGACAAAGATTGGTAAATATCAAATACAAAATGAAGGTGCTAGAGTGTAACAACTTGGGCAGGGCCAAATGTGACCCCAGAGCTACATGTAATATACGAGAGCTTTGTGGTTTCAGAGAAGAATAATTTTTAAGTTTTTCCCTATACAAGTCTATGTAAACATGACCCCCTGGGGTGGGGCCAAATGTGACCCCACGGTCACCATTTGAACAAACTTGGTAAAGGACCATAAGAGTATAGTAAATAGAAATTATTAAACCTATGACTTGAAGTTCCAGAGAAGAAGACTTTAACGTGTTTTCTATATAAGTCTATGTAAAACTGTGACCCCCGGGGCGCGGCCTAATTTGACATCAGGATCACCATTTGCACAAACTTGGTAGGTGACCATAAGCTTATAGCAAATGCAAAATATTAAACCTCTGGCTCTTGCAGTTCCAGAGAAGAAGTTTTTTTCAGTTTTTCCCTATACAAGCCGATGTAAACTGTGACCTCCAAGGGCGGGGCCAAATGTGACCCCAGGGTCACCATTTGAACAAAATTGTAGAGGACCATAAGCTTATAGCAAATGCAAAATATTAAACCTCTGGCTCTTGCAGTTTCAGAAATATCACATTCATTACTACCATGACCAATGTATACAGAGTTACTACCATGACCACTTTACAACACGTTATACAACACATTTACTACCACCTTTGTCAGTGTATACCACATTTATCACATTTATAACTACCATGACTAATGTATACTACATTTATTACTACCATGATCTATATACATCACATTTATTACAACCATAAATACTATCACTGTCTTCTAAATGCATTTCAACTGGAGATTTCGATAAACTTCTGAGCAGAAGTTGTGGTTCAACATTTCCATGTTGAATCCATTGGCTGATTGAGTAGATCTACGTCATTTATCATAGACTAAAGAGGGAGCCAGATTTTTCCCCCCTCTAATTGAACTCAGCCAGATTGTTTTTTCCAAGAATGTGATAGAAGGCTGGATTATTGTTTTTCAACAGTTTGAGGGACTGTTCCCCACCGCTCCCCCCCCCCCCCCCCCCCCTCAATTCAGAGCCAGGATATTTTTTTTCAGCAATTCAAGGGCCACAATATTTTCAAAAAAAATCCCCCCCCCCCCCCCCCCACAATCAAAATGGTCGGTACCTAAACAATAACTAAACCGAAGTTAACATGCGACCTTACTTTATGCATATGTAACGTGTAGCATGGTGTTCTATGGTATTACGGTACTTAAATGGTTTGACAAAAAAAACAACAACTGTAAACAATATTTAAAGAAAAAGGAAATTCAAATGCTTTCTATGACCCTTCTACTAAATTTTTATGATGTAAAATGCAATCAGTTTTTACGTAAAAATGTCAGAATTATATTTGAAAAGAAGGGTATCCTCAGTGGGCTTATTATTTTACAAGTTCTATGGTATCAAGGTATGCACATATTGTGTATCCCGTAATGCCATTTTCTGCCTTGTAGACACTCTAGCACCTTCATCTTTTATTTGATCTTTACCAAACTTGCACAAATTGTTAATATCAATGAAAGCTCGAATAAGTTCGAAAACCAGCTAAATCGGATCAGTAACACCGGAGTTATGGCCCTTGTTTTTTCTGAAAAATGCTATTTTCTGCCTTGTGAACACTCTAGGGCCTTCAATATTAATCGGATCTTTACTTAACTTTGTCAGTGTCTTTATATCAATTAAAGCTCGAACAAATTCGAAAATCGGCAAGATTGAAATAATTTCACTGGAGTTATGGCCCTTGTTTTGCTGAAAAATGCCATATTAAGCCTTGTGAACACTCTAGCACCTTCATTTATTATTTAATCTTTACCAATCTTGCAAAGATTATTAATATCAATGAAAGCTCGGACAAGTTCGAAAACCAGCTAGATTGGACCATTAACAGCGGAGTTATTGCCCTTGATTTAGTTAAAAATGCTATATTTTGCCTCGTTAAGACGATAGGGGCTGCATTGTTCATCCGATATTTACCAAAATTTATCAGATTGTTAATATCAATGAAAGCTCGGACAAGTTCGAAAACCATTGATATCGGACCAGTAACAGCGGAGTTATGGCCCTTGATTTAGTTCAAAATGCTATATTTTGCTTCGTTAAGACTATTTTTTATCCGATCTTTACCAAACTTTATCAGATTGTTAATGTCAATAAAAGCTCGGTCAAGTTTGAAAACCAGAGAGATCGGACCAGTAACAGCGGAGTTATGGCCCTTGATTTAGTTAAAAATGCTATAATTTGCCTCGTCTTACGATAGGGTCTTTATTTTGCATCTGATCTTTGCCAAACATTACCAGATTTTATGACTTTCTTCTTTTTATATTTAATTTTTTTTTTTTTACATTTTTCTTTTTTTTTTTACATTTCTTTTTGATTTTTTTTTACATTTTTTTTTTAGCTCTATGTTGGACCAGTCGGACCAGTAACAGAGGAGTTATGGCTCTTGATTTAGTTAAAAATGCTATATTTTGCCTCATTAATACGGTAGGGCCTTCATTTTTCATCTGATCTTTACCAAACTTTACCAGATTCTTTAGTTATGGCCCTTGATTTAGTTGAAAAGCTGTATTTTGCCCAAAACTTTCCAAAAAAACGTAAATGGCAGTCTCTCGCTTCAATGATGTTATAAGAGCCATGTTGGCCAGTAGAGCGTCCACAGGCCCTCTTGGGCCTATTGTTAGTAACATCATATGATTGTCTCCCAGCAATGTTCAGTTGTATTCATTTAGTACTTATAGATTATGCTTTGTGAAATGCTTAATATACAAGAAACACCAAAACTGGTGTGAACGCCAGATTGCGAACTCTAACATGTAAAGGGGGATAATTTTGGTAAAAGGTACGACACTTTTACATTTGAAAAACTTCGAAGTCCCGTAAATCCGCCAAAAGTCATTTAACCGAAACTTCCTATCAAATTTCATTTCAACACAAGTCATTTAACCAGATATTCCTGACAATATTCGTTACTAGACATCATCTAGACATCGCTGTCTTTAGTTACATTTAAGAGTAAATTAAAATCATTTCTTTAATGAAAGAGTGAAACCCCAGTTCGAATTATAACCTTATGTTACAAAAGTATGAAATTGTGTCTGTCTTGTTGAAGTTATAAATTGATGCATGTATTGTTTTATGTTGCATTATATGCTTACAATGTTATATTTTGTTGATTTATAGATGGACATATTGTAAAAAAGGCTTGTGTAAATGCTGTCTTAATATGTTACCTTCTTGAAATAAAGTTATTATTATTAATATTATTATTATTATACTGTTACTTTTTTCTTTAAAACAAGAGGCCCATAGGATCTGTATCGCTCTACTGGCTATATGGAATATGTTATGGGGAACACGACAACAACATGCGCAACTAGGCTTAATACTGATCATTCCTGCCAAGTTTCACTGAAATCCAGCCAGTGGTTCGGGAAAAAAATTCTGGATAAAGTTTGTGTATATTAAGGCAATAACTCATTCAACCAGAACACAGCGATGATAGTCTCAACTAGGCTTGTACTCCTCATCCCTGTCAAAATTCGTTCAAATTCGGCCAGGAGTTCAGAAGAGACTAGTCTGGATAAAGTTTGTGTATCAAAACCGTTAAAGGCCTATAACTCAGCAAAAAGCATTCAACCGGATCACGGCAATGACATGAACAACTAGGCCTGGTACTGATCACCCCTGCAAAATTTCACTGAAATCCGGTCAGGGGTTCAGAAGAACACAGTCCGTACATAATTTGTGTATTAAAACCTTTAAAGGGTCGTAACTCAGCCTAAAATCTTTCAACCGAAATACGGCGATAACATCCATAACTAGGCTTGGTACTGAACATCAAAGTTTCGTTGAAATCCAGCCAAGGGTTCAAGAGAAATAGTCCAGATAAAGTTTGTGTAGTAAAACATTTAAAGGGCCATAACTCCGCCAAAAATTATTCAAGCGGAACATAGTGACGATATGCACCACTAGACCTGGTACTGATCATCCCTGCAAAGTTTCGCTGAAATCCGGCCAGGGGTTCAGGACAAAAAGTCCGGACAAAGTGTGTGTATTAAAACATTTAAAGGACCATAATTCTGCCAAAAGTCATTGAACTGGAACACGGTGACGATTTACATAACTAGATTTGGTACTGAACATCCCTACAGTTTCATTAAAATCTGCCCAAAGAAAGCCCTATTGTCTGAATGAGGCAAAATACAGCATTTATAACTAAAACAAGTGCCGTAACTCCGGTGTTATTGATACGATTTGGCTGCTCTTCAAACTTGCCTGTGCTTGTTTGGTAAAAGATCAAATAATAAATGAAGGTGCAGAATGTTAACAAGGCAGAATACAGCTTTTTTTCAGAAAAACAAGGGCCACAACTCCGCTGTTACTAATCCCATTTGGCCGGTTTTCGAATATGTCCGAGCTTTCATTGATATTAACAATCTATGCAAGTTTGATAAATATCAAATAATAAATGAAAGTGCTAGAGTGTTCACAAGACAGAATATGGCATTTTTCAGCAAATCAAGGGCCAGAACTCTGCTGTTACTCTTTCAAGTTGGCTAGTTTTCGACCTTGTCCCGAGTTTTCATTGATAGTAACAATCAGTGTAAATTTGGTAAAGATCAAATAATAAATGAAGGTGTTATGAGTGTTCACAAGGCAGAAAATGGCATTTTTCAGAAAAAAACATGGGCCATAATTCCTGTTCCTTAAGAACATATCTTTTTCCAACTTATAAAAATGTCATAATGCTACCAAATGTTTTAATTATAAAGCAATATCAATTAAATCCCTTACAACATCAACCTTAGTATATCCGCAGTAATTTCTCCAAATCACCCTTCGCAACATAAATGGAATGATCCGTATTCATAAATATAGCAGGTGTGTGACCAGGTCACAGATCATGTATGCAATTTTTCCTGAAAATTAGGTTACTATCTCACCAGGACAAGTATATTTGGTATTGTCTCAGTGGTTATATTTGGAAAATCAGAATCAAAATAAAATTTTAAAATCCTACAATTTGTTTTCAGTCTTTTTCTGAGCCAAAAATACAAAGAAGATTTAATCCTTACCCCACTATGAATGTATAATGGACTATCCTTTCTTTCAATTTGGACCAGTCCATTTATAGTACAAATGGGTGTGTCAGTCAAATGACTAATGAGCACCCAGACAGTGTAAACCCTGATCAGCCTGCAAGATGTCGTGCAAGTCATTTTGGTAAAGGTATAATTAAATATCACTTATGGTTTTTGAGAAGTAGACACCACAAAGTCGCATTTTTTAAACTATTTTTAGCAGTGGTGGCCATCTTGAATTTCCTCCCGATCTGAATTTTTCTGAATATTTCTCGAATGAAAATCATTTCTGTAACATGAGTAACATTCCCGTAAAGTTTCATGAAAATCCTTCAAGTAGTTTCAGAGGAGTAGTTGCCACAAGATTTTCCTATATAAATCTGTGTCAACAAAGATAGCTGCTGGTGCCACATCAATAACACATGGTCCCCAGAAAGTTGTACTTCTAAAATCTATTTTAACTGCTGTGGCCAGCTTGAAGTTCAAGCCGATCTGATCTTTACTTAGGACCAACTGGACATCAAGAGCAACATTCCTGTAAAGTTTCATGAAAATCCGTCAAGTAGTTTCAGAGGAATATCGCCACAAGTTTTTCCTATATAAATCTATGTAAACAAAGATGTCCGCTGGCGCCCATGTTTGATATTGGATCAAAATGAATATTCTTTAGGGGGTCCCAAAGGGGTTTTGCGTGAAAACGTGATCGGGGTGTTTTTAAAAACGTGACACGTGAAACAAACAATATTTTTGCGTGATTGTGTGAAAATTATATCAGCGTGATCCGTGATTTTGGTCTTGGTAAAACGTGATCGCGTGATATGGTGACGTGAAACGTGAATTTTTAGTCCTTTTCAGTTTTTTTGTCTAACTTTTATACCACATGAGATGCCAGAATGCTGTTGTCAATTTGAAAGCCTCAGAATACATCTGACGGCTCAAGTTTGTGTGTGATTGTGTGTGGTTTTGTTTTGTTGTTTTTTTATTGTTGTTGCAACCCACACATTGCACTAGAGAAGCTAGAGCCTATAGCGCTTCACGTCTGCTCATCCACATTTAACGTGAAATGTGAAAGTTCTGCTATTTTCACGTGAAGACGTGATCCTTGTTTTTATTTTACGTGATCACGATTGTCTCAGTGAGAGGAATATATATATAGAAGTTATACCAGATATCGGATCAGACTGCTATAAGCGTCTGATGGGTTCTACACAAACAATGAACCTTCAAATCAATAAAAGTACTTAAATAAAGATACTCCAGCTCGCATTAAGCGTTCTGTAGGTTTTAATATAACCTGGTATCTAGTACAAAATCTCAGATGACCTTGAGTGATCTGTTGGTTCAATACAATAATGAACCTTAGACATATGTCTATATATTGCAGATGACTTTAAGTGATCTGTTGTTCAATACAATAATGAACGCTGGACATAAGTATATACCATAAATTGATAATACGAAATTATTACTATACTACATAGTTAGATAGTATTAACGTACTGTACCAACTAATTGGTATTTCAAATGTAATACAAGTAACATTGTATATACGGAATGAACCTTAGTATACAGAAATGTATAAAGCACAAACAGGCAACAAGGTGTATGATATATTTACCCAATAGTCACATACCCGTATATATATAAGAAATATTCAGTTACGGCTGAATTCTGAAATAATTATACACATGTATCAGGTCAGGTTATCTGAGAATGATGTATAAACAATATAACACATTATTGGTTGTCTACGGAATAAACCGTAATATTTGTATGTTAAAGTATCAACTGAACACTGAGACAATTTGAATTTAAAAGAAAGCGGATCCCTGATGAGACTGCCCTTGGAATCTACTGACTATTTCAATATCTATATCCGATGCTATATACGATATAAATGAAACAGGTCACTCACATAAACCGAAAATAACAAGTAGATATTCCTAAAAACAGTCGAAACATTGCTTTAAACCTTGTGGGCTAGATCACAAGGGATTATTACTATTAGCGTGGTTGAAATATCATTTCAATATTGATAAACATGAATATGTGCATATATTGTATTATATTATATAAATGTATAATTGGAAATAAAGCAGTGTAGGGTCTATGCTTGAATGAATCTGACTTTGTGGGTGAGTTGGGCTACAGTATTATATATATATACTTGTAGTCGTTTTTGAATAATGAGCCGAATACGCACAGCTCCCTCTGTAAGTAAGCCGGTGCTAGGAGGCGTGAGAAGTGTTGCACTTATATTACTCTCATGAACAGACTCAATAAAATCGAGTCTGCTACTTTTATCTCTTGTTTGCGTTTGTTGCTTCCAAGGGATCCCCTTTTCAGTATTTATTGACATTCACACTAGCGTATGTTTAGTGCTGTGTTGCTGCCATAAAAAGTCGCTCGGACAACAAATCAGTAGTGTTATTACTTTCTGGTCCTTAATTTGGGATCATCAATCCCAATCTTTGTGGCTTTGAAGTAGTGCCAGGAGGCATGAAAGGTCTTGCACTCTACATTACCTCTCATGAACAGACAATAAAAAACCCGAGTCTGCTACTTTTATCTCTTGTTTGTGTTTCTTGCTTCCAAAAGATCCCACGTATTTATTGTGCAGTTTGAAGCCGTTGTATACATAACATGGTCAGTTATTGTTATTAGGTTTTATTACCTAAATAATCGTTTTCTTAGTTTCGTTTTTATCGTTTCTAGATTATACTACCCATAAAAGAGTTGTAGGTGTTTGCAATCAACATTCTATTAACATTCGGTTCTGTACTATAGCTCTATTATAATACTATAATGGTTGTGAAATAAGATTATTAGCTCGGTCGGGGGAGCATAGAACTTTGAAGGATTAGTACGGGTTTGAGATGGGGAAGACGTTGCATTTTAGGTAATATCTGGAATTTTAACGCGTTTTATAATTACTTGTACAACACTGAAAAAAATGTCTAAAATAACTTCAGTCAATCAATAACTCTCGAATCATGTTGTTTGAATATAATATACTAATGCAAACCAATACCCGATGTCCTGGAAGTTAGCCGCCTTTTTGCCAACGTCTTAAAGGGACACATGGCAATCTTGAGTTTTATTCAAACATTAAAATTTGCTCCTCAATTTACTTATCCTGCGTCATTTTGACTTTAAATTGAATGTTGCTTAACGGCTCATCAACACAGTATAGGTATTAGGTTATTTAGAGCCGCCCCAGAGAAAGGCGAAGGATACATAGGAATCCGGGAACCTGCCCTACTCTTATTATCGAATAGATTCCTATGGTTCTTTAACGTGCTCGGAGGATAGACCGATACACGGGACCGCCCGGTTTACGTCCCCATCCGACGGACGGGCTAAGGGAAAGTGTCTTGCTTGATTTTAAAACTGCTTGCATATGATTAAATAAAAAGTTGAGATTTCAATTTTCTTCACTATTTCACCAAATTTTTAAATATATTATTAATGCACTATTATAAAAAGTTAGTAATATGTAAAAATAATTTGCTTTGAACTATTCTAACAATTACTATTAAAAATGATTGAACAAATGCAAGTGAAGAGAAAAACGGGACGCCGTGAGTTTTTAAAAAATCAAGATTGCCATGTGTCCCTTTAAATGAGAATAAGAAGAAACTAACATACTGTGGATTCCGGTACTTCACACACTTTTGTCGCACTAAGTTGCACCCGGCGGTCATATTTCTGTTCGAATCTAGAATGCGAGTCCGAGTTCCAAAATCTATCCAAAGATCAAGGCTCAAGATGAGGAGCTGGAGAACGGAACTTGGTCAGAAAGTGAGGGAAATACTTCAACCACGGACAAGTATAACAAATACAGTGAGCCTGACCAAATCGTGTTTACTTCAGAGATATGGCCTTTTCAAATCCATCCATGCGATTTACTATGTTATTAATCAATCAAGCACAGATAATTTTTCTAATGGTTTCTAATGGTTGTACGACTGCCTTGAATGAAGGCAACATGGATAACCTGTATAGGCAGTGTGTAGGTGTCAACTGTTGACCTTTATTTCAGCTGGCCATGAAAGCTTCACCAATGAAGATATCATGCAAGTGCTGTAATCAAAAGAATTTGAAACAAACATGAACTCAGGCATTCTCGGCAAAGAAATTTAGTCAGATTTTGAAAGACACATATGAAAATCAGGAGATTGTTGCAGAAAAGGCAACGAT
Source organism: Cyrtodaria siliqua (assembly GCA_037043455.1). Taxonomy (NCBI): domain Eukaryota; kingdom Metazoa; phylum Mollusca; class Bivalvia; order Adapedonta; family Hiatellidae; genus Cyrtodaria; species Cyrtodaria siliqua. The sequence continues at coordinate 62,679 of JAWPHD010013342.1, forward strand.
AACACGTCCAGTGATGACGACATTGGTTCCATCTTACAAGAGACACCAGTTGTAATAAGAACAAGAGTGGGCAGGACTGTCAAATTTAACATACAATTTAGTGATTATATAGCTTAAAGAGTAGAACTTGTATACAACTTTATTTTTGGACTGAATTCTAATTTATAAATACATACTGAAAGGAGGATGCCTCGGAAGCTACAAACACAAACAAGAGAGAAAAAATATAGACTAGGTTTTATTGAGTTTGTTCATGCGAGGTAATATAAAATATATATATACCCTCTAGCACCGGCTTAAGCGGTATTCTACTTCAAAGTCACAAAGATTGGGCTTGATGATTCCAAAGGACCAATAGATGATAGATAACACTATAAAGATTCGTAGTCGAACGAAATTTTACAGCTGCCACACAGCACTAAACAAACGCTAGTGTGAATGTCAACAAATACTCAAAATGGGATCCCTTGGAAACGACAAACACAAACAAGAGATAAAAGTAGCAGACTTGTTGTGTGCAACAAGTAGCACCGGTTTATTAAAGCGGTATTCTACTTTAGATTGGGGTTGATTATCCCAAAGGACCCGTAATTAATACACAACTACTGATTTGTATTTGGGGCGAATTTTTTATAGAACTTTAGTGTGCATGTCAATTCTGATGATTTTTACGGATTGCAGGAGGTGTACAGTACTGGTTCTATCCAGAAAAAGTGGGTGGTCTGCCTCCACCACAAAAAGATCAACCGTCATATATAACCTTACATGTGTTGAAAATGACGTAAAACGCCATACAAACAAACAAAAGTCTAATTAAGGGCGCACTTTGAATTCAAACAGTACTCCAGATTCAGGCTGTAAGTTAGAGCCTATTCTGGATTCCGTCTTCAATTTATCTGGGATTCCTGATTCAAGGGGGGATGTTACACCCTCATTGAAGAAACTACTTTTTTTATATTTCCAAAATTTATTTATAACTGATTTTAATATGAAAGTATTCTGCTTTCAAAATTTACATTTCCCTTTTTCATTTCTTCTTTTTTTTTTTTTTATTTCCAAAAAAATATTTCCAGTAGTTTTAATATGGAAACAATTCGTGTTATCTACCATTGTCCGTTTTCATTTCTTCTTTGTCCTCTGATTTTGACTTTTGTCTTTTATTTTCCCATTCCTTTTGCAATTTTTCTAACATAGTTTTTGTTAGCAAACCTTCATCTAACAATCTTTTTGTCAGGTTACCATTTGCTATAGATACATCTTCTTTAATGACATCTTTATCAGCATCCATATTTAAACTGGGTTGCTCAGTCTCTGCAGATGCTTTATCTAAACGTGACTGATCTTCAACAAAAGAGCCTTGAATGAAATGTTTTTTAAAAGCCTCTGCATAGTCAGATGTAACGTTGTTTCTATTAAAGATCTTTTCTTCGCTCTTGCTTTTTAAATTGTCTGAGGCACTGTTAAGTTCCTTTGTTTTCCACTTCTTTTTCCCAAATCTAATAATTTGCTTTGGACCTTTTATTTTCATTCCAGTAAATGAAAAGAATCCTTCAGGTTTATCTGTGTTAGTGTCTTGACTACCATACTCAGTCACATTGTCACTTGTGTTTTCATGTTCATGTTCAGACTCTGCTGTCTGCCTTGCATCTAGATGAGACTCTGCTACATGTTTTTGTTCAATGATTTCAGGCACCAGTTTATTTTTGAGCTTCTCATCATCAATTTTACATGCTTGTTCAAGTTCAGGTTTACTGCAATTTTGATTATGTGCAGTGTTTGCCAATTCTTCCAATATTGATCCTTTTTTTAAGTAAACCTTTTGGTTTCGTTTTATTCTTCTTCTAAATTCAATGTTCTTATTCCTAGTTTCACTTAATTCTTTTGCATTATCCATCTGTATGGTATCATCATATAAATGCTTTGCTTTATCACCTATCTCAAGTGAATGCGGAGAGTTAAAATCAAGACCAGACTCTGCTTTCTGCCTTGCATCTAGACCAGAGTTGTCAGTCGTATCTAATTCTAGATCTGTTGTCTGATTTAATGTGTGACCAGACTTTCCAGTCTCTCTTGCATCTAGACCAGAGTCTTCTATCTGATTTAATTCTAGACCAGACTCTGACATCTGCCTGGCATCTAGACCAGAGTCTTCCATCTGATTTAATTCTAGACAAGACTCTCCCATCTGTCTTCCATCTACACCGGAACTAATATGTGTTGCTTTATAACCTACTTTCAGTGAATCTGGAAAAAGAGAGTTAACATCTAGACTAGTATCTTTTGTCTTTTTAGGTTTTGGCATGTATGCCAGCAGAGGATTGTTTTCAACAAAAGTTGTTAATTCAATCTCACTCTTTGGTTCTAAAACGTTTTTGATTTTTTCATCCTTCTGGGTAGACTTTCCAACTGTTTCAGTATCATTTTTAGAAAATGCATTTTCTAGAACATCATCTATTTTGATTATTCTGGGGATAAAATTTCTAGTAGTGGTGAGGAACTTCTGTATGACGGCATCAATTCGGACTCGAAGAGCACGAATCTCATCTGTGTCCAGAAACATGTCTGGGAACCGGTAACTGCAAAACATAAAGATGATATCTGTTATAATCTGATCTATACAAATGTCATTGTTTTTTTACCGCAAACCAATTAAAAAAGTTTATATGGCGCCAACAGCAATGAACATTCCATGCCCACTCTACATTCACATTGAGATAAAAACATGCAGGACTGGCCTAGAACCTTCTCAACGACAGAACTGCAGTCGCTTCAAACTCTGTTGTAAACACACCTTTTTTCTCCACTCAAGTACCACCTGAAGCAATACAAGGATCATGATGAAGACCTTCAAGGAACATGACGAAATGAACTGGAATTCGGAGGGATTTTACCCCTCTGCCTGGATAACCAGTAGCCAAATTTACCTTAAACACAGGTAGATATATACAAATTTAAAATTTACCTTAACCACAGGTAGATATATACAAATTTAAAATTTACCTTTACCACAGGTAGCTATATACAAATATAACTTAACCACAGCCAGACAGGTAGATAAAAATTAATACAAATTTACCTTAACTCAGGTATGTACAAATTTACCTTAACCACAGGTAGATATATACAAATTTACCTTAACCACAGGTAGATGTCGATGACATCGAATGCACCCTCCAATCTCTCTAGTTCTGCCACTGTCTTAGGAATGGAAAACGGTGCTCCAAGTATTCGACACAGCCATGAGAACGTCATTGGCTGCCCACTGCTGAACTGTCTTGCTAACTAAAACACATTAATGCCATTTTTACTTTCAGTGATTATATTTATTATTCGAATTTGAAGAGTATCTTAAAACAATAAGGGTTGTCCCAGTATTGACAACGTACGGGGCAGAAATCGAAGGCACGCTATTAAATTAATGTTTTTCAGGCTGTGACATCGGGAAGAGTTTTAAATCTGTCATTTTTACTTTCAGATATTTATTATTCATATTTGAAGAGTATCATTCAATAAGAGCTATGCTCGTAATGTCAACATGGTGGCTGGAAGGTGGAAGGCAGTATTATTAAATCATTTATTTTCTGGGTGGTAGGCTTGTGAAGAGTTCAAATATACAACTATCTACTTCTGTTGAGATCAATGCTTGAAACTAGTCATCCAAGGGGGTGACTACTGACCCAAAGCAGTAAACTATTGACCTTGACTTCGTCGAACTCAATAGTTTACTGCAGAGGGTCACTAGTCATTCCCGAGGATGAATAGTTTTAGTCATTCCCGAGGATGAATAGTTTTCACTATTTACTGAAACAGAAGTAGATACTTTTATTATTTTGAATCGTATAAACTCCAATAGTTTGTTTACTTGTTGCTTACTTGTTTAAATTTAGACTGAACCGGAAAGGAAACGTTCTAAAGTCAATAGTTCATACTAACGACTTACACGTGACTGCCTTTTAGCCAATGAAAACTATTAAGTATTTCAAATGCTATATAATAAAGGGTATTATGGCCATCTTGGAGGTCACATATTTAAATTTGCACCTCAGTTTATTGAAGCATTATCATATTGACTTTAAATCTGCTGCATATAATTAAATTACTATTACTCTACTGGACTGGGGGTAGGGAGCAGGGAGGTTGGGAGAATAAATTAGGTGTGAGAGGAGTTTCCAGGGGGCACTGAGGAAGACTTTCAACCAAAAGAAAGGATTTTCTAAGAAGGTTGGGAGTGGGGCATGTGGCCGTAAGGGTGGGGAAGGACATACAAAACAAGAGGACCAAAGAGCCCCTGATGTCCTTGTCCATTGTAAATGTTTGCAACAGTAACAGAAGAGGGTGAGACTGAAGAGGTCTGATAAGTTCAGATAAGAAGCCTTTTCGAATTTGTACCTATAAGTCGAGGCAAAACTGTAACCTTGGGGCTCTGGGCAGGGACACATTTAACCATGATCACTATTCAAACAACTTGGTAGAGAAACATAAGCTGATGCTACTTGCACAATATAACATCACTAGCTCTTCCAAATGACACATGAGACAGGACCAATTTTGAACCAAGTGACACAATTATAACACATTTGGTAGAGGACATAAGCTTATACTACAGGACATAAGCTTATACTACATGCAATATTTGAGAGCTACATACATGTACATGCATGCCTTGTGGTTACAGAGAACGTATGTATGGATGAGGTTAATGTCACTTTTAACAATCTCTCAGTCATGTCATGACGATGTCTACTTGTAGCAGTGAGGTCAGTGCTCAACTTTCTAAAGTGCGTAATCAGAAGCATTTTTCTATTTTAGAAACAGTGGATGAATCTTCATGTTCATCCTAATTTCTCATCCATACAAAAGATAATTATTGAAACTGTTTTCTTCCATTTTTAGTAAATTGGCCTTGACCTGAGATACATAAACTGAAATACAAAGCTATATTCTTTGTCATGTGAGCAACGTTTTGTTCCAATATTGCAATCGTAACTCAAGTTATTGCCCATAAACTATTTTTCTATTTTAAGTAACAGTGACTACACAGCAAGTTCTGTCAAAATATCGCATTTCTAACAGAAGTTATTGAGTGGAAATCATTTTCCTATTTTTAGTAACATTGACCTTGACCCCAGTGACATGAAATGCAATCTCAAGCTTCCTTTCCATATATTAAAGCTACATACACAGCAAGTTTCGAGAAACTGAGCGGATTTGTTTTTTCTTTCTATTTTTAGACTCCAGTGACCTCAAATGCAATCATTGGCTTCCTTTCCATATAAGCTACTTGCCCCTCACTGATGTGGGTTCGATCCCTCAGGGGCCTAGGAACCTTTATGTGAGGAAGCTATACAGCTGGCTTGCAGAACATCGGTGTTTCTACTCAGGTGCCAGCCCGTGCATGAAAATTGCCCTGAGGGGCATCTGGGGTCTTCCTCCACCAATAAGTCGCCATATGACCTTAGCTGTTGGTGTGACTATAAACTCCAATTCAATTCAATTCCATATAAGCTACCTACATAGCAAGTTTCGTTGCAATATCGTTCTCCTAACAAAAGACACTGAGAGGAAACACTTTTTCTATTTTTAGACCCCACTGACCTCAAATGCCATCCCAAGCTTTCTTCCCATTTAAGCTACAGACATAACAAGTTTCATCTCATTACCTCACTATGTACAAAAAGTTATTGAGCAGAAACCATTTTCTGTAACAGTGACCTAGACCCCAGGGACCTCAAATGCAATCCCAAGCTACCTTTCCATATATAAAGCTACCTATACAGCAAGTTTCCTCGCAATACCGCATTCCTAAGCATTCCTAAGTAATCCACCCGTCCAACGGCATTCGCCAATCTAATAACTAAAGGAAAACCTTGTTAAAAGTAATAACATTTATAAACTCCTTACCTTGATAAACATGGTAGAAGCCTCCTTACCTTGATAAACATGGTAGAAGCCTCTTGATAAACATGGTAGAAGCCTCCTTACCTTGATAAACATGGTAGAAGCCTCCTTACCTTGATAAAACATGGTAGAAGCCTCCTTACCTTGATAAACATGGTAGAAGCGAATCCCTTGCGGACCTTCAATGGGGAGGAGCAGAAGGTGTAGCGTGTGCGCAATGGCAGTGGCAGGTGTTCTATAAGGTCAGCCAGCTCCTTGAACTGTTCCAAGTTGCACATGAAGTACAGATTATTGTCCATCTGGCTCACGTGTGCAAATATGTCCTGTATAGACAAAATAATGACTTTTCATGAAGGCTCATCTAAACATTCATTGACAAACCTCATTTAATACAAACTCACAGTTATGTCATTGTTATTCATCTTTTCCAAGTTTTATGTGTCACTTCTAATTGAGGCTGCATGATTTTATT
>JAWPHD010013343.1:0-69039 GCA_037043455.1 Cyrtodaria siliqua
ATACGACTTATTTTACAAGTTATTGCTCCTTCTACCTAGATTGGTATGTAAATATATTATATTGCAAATTCTGTGTAAAATACATGTGCTGTACATGTGTTAATTTGATACATTTGCAATTTTTTTTATATATAATTCAATGTGATTTACAAAGAAATACATGACCTTAAAGACCCAATCTTAGCTCTGTATAAAGTCACCCCCGCAATAACATATTGGCGACGAAAACGTAAGATAATAACGGGACCATTACTACTAGCGTGATGCTTAAATGCTGCCCAACAAAAAGAGGTCCGTATCCAACGTCAGTTTTATTGGTTCTTGTAGTTTAAACTCTCTACATACATTTGACATATTGCATTGTTAAAACAGCTGTCTCACAGAAATATTCGTTAAGAACGCATCGCAGATATGGCAAACGAAAATCCGTTTAATGTTTTACTATTTAACATCAAATACATTATCAAGGCAATTTCGATTACACATGTAATATTCTCTATACACACGGTAAGCATTGAATGATGAATGTTCATCGTACAGTTAAGAAATATGTCTGATTGCCAGATATTTGCGACGTTCCTCACTCATTATATGCATTTTTAGCGTAAAAGGTTCTATCAGCGGTTTCGGGCCATGCTGTATAAATACTGTGCAGTAATTACGATATTCCTTGTTTAAGTTACGATATTCCTTGTTTAAGGCTCTGCTTGCGTCTGCTATCACCTTTTATAACGCACTAACACCAACAACCGTAAATAAATCCCACCACATTGTAACGGGTAACATATACCATCGGACTTACTAGAATCTTTTTTCAGGTTATCAAAGTGTGACGATTATGCATTTGTCTATTTAATTATCGCTGTTCTTCCAAAACGTTTTACTTACGGTTGATTTCATGTTTCCGGATGAAATTGAACCATTCAAATTAATCAATCAAATTAACCGACAAATCAGAGCAGGCTTGGCCCAGAATTGTGTATAGGCGTGAAGACAGTTACAATGTATACAGGTTCGTTGATATTCTGACGCTGAAGCATTCAAAAGACACAATAATTCAACATAACAATACAAGTATAGCAATTGGTAAGAACCTACTAGCTGTAACCGTAGATAGCCTTGGTAGGTTTCTCGAATTGAGCGAGCGTCGTAATCTCTGCAGTGAATACTACTCGAATAGAGCGAGCGTCGTAATCTCTGCAGTGAATACTAAACTATTTACCGCATTGTTTTATCTACAACAACTTAATATAATCAATTTATAATCATAGTTGCTGTTAATTATTTCGGGTGATTCGTTGTATGTCAACAATAGTTTTATTTCATGACAACATACTGCTTTACTTGTCTGACCGTAGTTGGGAATACCAGTTCCTTGTAATTCGCAGTGTCTATGGGGTTGGGGTTGACCTCCTCTTTAAATACTACGTGTTCGAAAAAGTAACTTCTTCTAGAATCATTGGACTTTATAGCAAATCTTAGGCAACAGGATATTATTGGTTGAAACAATAAAGGCTATCGTAGATCTCGAACTAGTAATTTTTCAAGATTTAAAAGTCCAATTCAACTTCATGTAATTGTTGGGATACTGATAACACAGTATTACAATTACAGTCATTTCACAAACACTATTTCGAGATAAAGACGCACGAACCACACTAAAACACCAATGAAATGAAGCAAATGTATATTTTTACTAAAACCTTTAGAAGGGACATCTCTCTCATACTTCCCAATTTTCTACCTTACTCTTAGGTCAGACCTGCGCCGTATTTCTCTTCACACATTTAAAGTCCTATTAGCTCTTTTTGCAAGAATGATCCTATTAAATTGTATGTGTTTTCCTGGTTAATGATATTACAATTTAGTCTAAGTTGCAATCAGCATGAAATTAATTAGCACGAACAGAGGAAAACACTTTTAAATCTTGGTATGTGTTGAACATCTAGAAAGTCGCAATTTGTCTCGCCTAGCAGAAAGAATGCATCGTATTCGCTTCTTTGATGATACTCGGTGTGACTATAGGCATATAGAGTGTCTTCCACTAATCACGAAACAACGAAAGCCTGTACAGTCGGACATTCATTTCCATGCTACTAAACGTTGGAAGGAGGCCAGCATTCTTTTGCTTGAATACTATAACGAATAAAAAGGAAGATACTATATATGGATATAGTCACTCCTTCCAGATCATCGATCATGGAGACGGATATGACGTATTTGTTTCTGCCTTCTTGAAACAAACAACAAAGGGAAACCAAGCTATATGAATGTAGTCACACCTTTCAGATCATCGAACATGACGCATTTTTGTCTGGGGACTTTCTAGAGCTTCAACATACATGCGTAGCACGTGTATTCAATGCTATACAAATGTATATGCATATAGCATATGATATTTACAATCGGAACACAACTGCCAAACGTGTTCAATAGAAATAATCCAATATTAGTAATACGGTGTTGATAAAAAGAGGGTAATTGGCTATGATATAAATAATACTGTATTTGTGTTACGATCCCACATTGTTTACAATCAGAAACATTACATTATAATAGTATTGTTATGTTTTTTTGTACATATTGCTTTCATGTGTTTGGTTAAAAAGGAATATTAAGGTAATAGTTTGAACTCGACTTATTTTTTTCAAGAACCTTTTTCAAGATCCAATTACACAGCATGTAATTGTCATGCTACTTATGTTACAATGTTACAATTTCAGTTTTAGAGTCTGATATGCAAATGAGTCAGTATCTCTGAAGGACGCTCAAATAATAAGAAATCACTGACAGAATGGACGGGCGGCTTACGGCACATCGGACAGAAGAAGAAAACAGTATGTGGGATATATATATAATTATAATAACTTGCTTTTAGTCAATCATATATATATATATATATATATATATATATATAGATGTATATATATATATAGATGGCGAAAAAACATTTATACAGTGCTACAGTTTATAAAAACCCAATCGCTTTCGGCTTACGCCTTCATCAGGGGTACACAAACACGAAAAGAACAAATACGAAACAAAAAAGCACTAAAATACACGGCAGTTTAAATAAAACTCTTTAAAAACAACTTATCGTTTGGCAGTGTTGCAGGGATTGCTTACTTTGAATAGACACTCTAGAGCCAAATGTGATACTAATAAAAGAACATATCTGGTTGGATGAGGGTAAAACTGTACGCTGACATATAGTTATGCAGAGAGAGTAAAGATGTGAAAAAGATAACACAAACCCTACCTCAAAACCTAAAACCGAATCGATGCTGCGGGATGGAGTGTGGAGCGGCTCCAAAGCTAGTGGAGGCAGTGAGTAAGGCTAAACAGAATTGGATTGAGTAAGTGGAGATGTTTTGATCAAGGGAAGTGGCAGGGGTGCTGATGGTAGAGCATTGCTGGTTCGATGAAGGTGAAGTTGTACGCTGACATTTATTATTAGTTATGAAGAGAGAGTGTGTGAGTGAATAACCTCAATACCTAAGACATAGAGTCGATACTGCAGGATAAAGTAAAAACAACTCCAAAGCTAATAAGAACTTTGAATAAGGCTAAAATAATATATAAATGGAGAAAATTGGATTAAGGGAAGTAATAAAAACCAGAGTATGTGTGTATACATTTATATATTCTGTAAAATGTATCTAGTCTCCTTTGTTGATTCCTACTGGATGTTTTGTGTTTAACCTTCTTATGCCATCTCCGGGATGGTTAAAATGTTGTACTATTGATTTTATTAATATTGAGTTCTGCTCAACCCGGGGCTAGAGGGCGTGAGCGGTAGCTAGCATATTTCGCTACCGCTCATGAACAGTCTCAATCAAACCGAGACTGCAATATTTCGTATGTGTCGTTTTCGGCCGTTTCCAAAGGTCCATTATCATACTCTTTTTTATAGCACAGTGGTGTTACTTGTGCAGTGTGGCGGCAGTAAAACGTCTCCCCGCGCTTGCAATCAGTACTGTTATTCATTCGATCTTTGGAGATCGCTGAGCCCGATATTTATATTTAATTATCGGTGGTACTTTTTCATTTTTGTTTTGTTTTCTTACTTAATTTTCGATTCAGTTGTTCCACTACTCCGGCCGATTAAAGGCTCCGGGTATTGTTCAACCACTTATAAGATATGTTCTCTGCTTTTTAATTTAGTATTTTGACTGTTATTTGTGATATGCGGGCTTCATAACCGCTGCTCCCAACTTAATTCCATTATGTTTATTTCGCTCTTCATGGCATAGATCTTTATTAGATACTGAGACCATACGCCGTACGACATGGGGGAGATAAATCTCCATGTCCACCGCCATATGCATGCCATTTTCGGGATGGTTAAAATTTTGTACTATTGATTTTATTAATATTGACTTGTGCTTAACCCGGGGCTAGAGGGCGTGAGCGGTAGCTAGCATATTTCACTACCGCTCATGAACAGTCTCAATCAAACCGAGACTGCAATATTTCGTATGTGTCGTTTTTGGTCGTTTCCAAAGGTCCATTATCATACTATTCTTTATCATATATGCTCAATAAGACGCTTGATAAGACTCTTAAACACAAAACATCCATCAACAAAAGGGACTAGATACATCTTACAGAATATATAAATTTCCCTTACCAAATGAGAAGGTTTGCTGCAAGGTTGCTGCAAGTTTGCTGCAAGGTTGCAGCGAACAATTTTGTTTGCCAGAACAATTCTTAATTGTTCGCCAATGTTCGCCACCTAGCGGTGATGTTCCCGCAAACACTATGGTAATCTTTGGCGAATTTGCCGCAAACTCGCTAAAACGTTATACATTCGCCAGAAGTTCACCAGAAACATTTATTTATTTGGAACGTTTGCCATAACATCACCACAAACTTACTTACAGTTTTTTTGTTCGCCACAACATTGCGACAAAAATTACCATTCCGATTTAATCTTATTGTACGCCGTAACATCGCCACAAAGTTTTCAATTCAGATTTGCCGTTTCTTTTTTCGCCATAAGATCACGACACGTGTATATTGTAAGTTTATAACTGTTTTATTTTTATTTTTATATGTCGGAAAATAGCAAGTTTTGCATTTTTCATCTGGTTAGGTAACAGTCGCCTGCAACTTTCGGAATCAGCCCCAGACTATCATCAGACCCATAACCTGACCTCTATTGGTAAATGTTTATATTTATGTTTGTGGGTCTGTCCTAAGGGTCTGGTGCTGATTCTAAGATATCCAGGCATCAAGTGCCTATTGGACGGCATGCTACAGTTAAGATGATGTTCGAAATTTCCATTAAAATGGGAGTAATGCAGATATGACAGCGGTCGACATCTCCATGAAAATGGGAGTAATGCAGAAATGACAGCTCTCGACATCTCCATAACAATGGGATTAATGTAGAAAAGACAGCGCTCAACATCTCCATGAAAATGAGAGTAATGCAAAAATTACTGCGGTCGACATCTCTATGAAAATGAGAGTAATGCAGGTATAACAGCGCTCGACATCTCTGTAAAAATGAGAGTAATGCGCAATGACAGCGCTTGACATCTCCATAAAAATGGGAGTGATGCAGAAATGACAGCGCTCGACATCTCTGTGAAAATGAGAGTAATGCAGAAATGACAGCGGTAGACATCTCCATGAAAATGAGAGTAATGCAGATATGACGGCGCTCGACATCCCCGTGAAAATGAGAGTAATGCAGAAATGACAGCGGTCGACATCTACATAAAAATGGGAGCCATGCAGGAATGACAGCGGTCGACATCTCCATGAAAATGGAAATTCTCTTGATTTAAAGTATATCCTTAAGATTTAAAATATATCCTCACGATTAAAATATATAATAATCCATACGATTTAAATCATTAGAATATATGTAAATATTAAGCATATAATTTATATGCTTAATATTTACATGTATTCTAATGATTTTTAAGGTAAATGTGCAACATTTACTTAAAAAAATTTAGTCCCCGCCCACGCATAAATAAAATATTTCTATTTATGCTCATAGAGGATTTGTTTAAATGGTGTTAATTTATTTAAATTGTGTCGATTTATTTAATTATAGTGAATTCAATTAAATTGTTGCACATTTATACTATAACGAAGGTCGATTTATTTAGATCACAAACGAATAATTAAACCAAAACCATTTAGTTAAATCGTATGAATAAAATCATATATTTAAATCGTGAGGATATAATAATCTAAATCGTAAGGATATACGTTAAATCGAGAGATTTATTTAGTGTCGATTTATTTAAATGGTTCCCATTTATTTAAATTTGGTGCAGTCCATGTTAAATAGTGAAAGAAAATCATGTTTTTGAGCTAAATATATATTTTTTTAAAACGGCGCACCATTGTTCAATTTCATAATTTCAGTCCATTATTTATTTTGAAAAAATTGAAGCGATGTGTTGGCGAACATTGCCGCAACTTTGCAGCGAACATCACCACAAGCATCGCCAGAACAGTGCAGAGAAACATTTTATGCAAATGAAGTTTGCTGCAAAGTTGCCGCATACTTTTACTATGTAAATGAGGTCTGCGGCAAAGTTGCAGCAAACATCGCCAAAACATCGCCAGAAGATTACAGCTAAAAGCGTTATGCAAATGAAGTTTGCTGCAAAGTTGCCGCACACTTTTACCATGCAAATGAGGTCTGCCGCAAAGTTGCGGTGAACATCGCCAGAACATCACCAGAACCTCACTTGCATATTTGTTCGCTGCAACTTTGCCGCAGACCTCATTTGCATGGTAAAAGAGTTCCGCAACATCGCCGCAAACTTGTCTGCCGCAGCTTTGCAGCAATGTGTGCCGCAGAGTTGCTGCAAATAGTCGCCAGAAGCCTATACTTTTGGTAAGGGGTATACACACATACTCTGGTTTTTATTACTTCCCTTGATCCAGTTTTCTCCATTTATATATTATTTTAGCCTTATTCAAAGTTCTAATTAGCTTTGGAGTTGTTTTTACTTCATCCTGCAGTATCAATTCTATGTCTTAGGTATTGAGGTAGGGTTATTCACTCACACAATCTCTCTTCATAACTAATCATAAATGTCAGCGTACAATTTTACCTTCATCCCACCAGCAATGTTCTATTATTAGTACTTGTGTTACTTCCCTTGATCTAAATATCTCCATTTATTTAATTTAATTTGTTTAGCTTTATTCATTGTTTTTATTAGCTTTGGAGTTGCTTTATTCTGTATCCTGCAGTATCGATTATAGGTTTTACGTTTTGAGGTAGGGTTTGTGTTATCTTTTTCACATCTTTACTCTCTCTTCATAACTATATGGCAGCGTACAGTTTTACCCTCATCCAACCAGATATGTTCTTTTATTAGTATCACATTTGGATCCAGAGTGTCTATTCAAAGTAAGCAATCCCTGCAAGACTGCCAAACGATAAGTAGTTTCTTAAAGAGTTTTATTTAAACTGCCGCGTATTTTAGTGTTTTTTTGTTTCGTATTTGTTCTTTTCGTGTTTGTGTTCCCCTGATGAAGGCGTAAGCCGAAAGCCCTTGGGTTTTTATAAACTGTAGCACTGTATAAATGTTTTTTTCCGCATCTATTAATTTATTTTAACATTTTCGTATTTTGTAGATGTATGTATTTTCTCACCCTAATATATATATATATATATACAGTTTTAAAGACACCCGTTTATTGGGTCAAAAATGATTTTTACAATCGATATATTGGGTCCTTACCTTGTTATTGGGTCCTCAGACTGCCTATTGGGTCTTGACCCAACAATTCAACGACCCAATAATACATGCATGTTTAACAGAACTACATTTACCTAGTTAAGCCTCTCGCACATAACTTATTTTACACGTTTATTGGGCCCCTGAGTAGGGTTTATCTCCCCTTGATAATTGCTAAGTGTGAATATATATACTGTTTATCTAATCAGAGGTCAGAGTTCAGGACCCAATATATTGGGAAATTCATAATGACCCAATAAACTAGTGATGCGGTATATATATATTTTAACAAGACCCAGCAAAAATGTTGGGTCAGACCCAGTATTATGGTTTGAGAATAAAAGGCGTTAACAGTTGAATTACCCGTTAAGTTACGACTATATGGGGATACATAAGTACCAGTAGGTGTACTTAATTCATAAAAAAAATACCAAAAACGTATATTCACACTATTTCATGGTGGTCCCAATAAATGGGATCAAATTGAGAGACCCAGTATCCTGGTGACTTTCAGTATATATATGCCTACATATATATAGTGCATATAGTTATGTATATATTGCTTGTTATACTAGTAGAATTCGTATGGCGGTTCGGAACTATTTGCTAGACTGTGTGCAGTGTATGAATACGTTGTCATTAACGGTGGAACAAACACACACAAACACAATAGTGGCGTCTAAAACGCCAAGCGCTGCTTTAAAACGCCCCTTTAAACCCTCCTTTAGACGCCTATAGCACCTTTAAAACGCCAACCGCGCCCACAAGTGCTGTGAAAACAGAGTACTGAACATAATTGACAGGCTCCATGAATTTGAGAGAGCAAACCCCAGTCAATTAATCCCGCCGACTTACAGGTGTCAAGACAACAATACAGTCTAGGTGTGTCAGAGTAGTGCAACCATTCTCAAATGATTGACGTGTTGGTGTTCATTTCATTTCCCGCCAAAGTAAATTGTTCACTGAGTTTACCTGAGTGCAATCGCAAATATACATTTAGGTATAGTAAAGTTACTGGAGACGTTTTGAAAGAGTACTAATGCGTATCAATACACGTTAAACCATGATAATGTGTTTTAGTTGCATTTAATTAAAACCATCGGAAAAAAAGAAACAACAGCATAACATAATGCACTATCCTGCATGTAAAATTTGCGTGTACATATGGCCTTGCGTTGAATTGAATATTGTTTAACGGCTCATCAACACATTAAGGTTATTTATGCGTGAGTATGTGTACATGTGTGTACGTGTTTGTACATGTGTGTACCTGTCTGTATGTGTGTGTTTACGGGGTGTCAGTGAGTTGCGTGCATGCGTGTATGTTCATGTGTGAACGTGTATGTACATATGTGTACGTGTTTGTACGTGTGTGTGCGTGTGTGTTTAGGTGTTGTAAGTGAGTGCGTTCGTGTGTGTACATGTATGTACGTGTGGGTACGTGTCCGCTAACGTGTGTGTGTGTGTGCGCGTGCGTACGTGCGGCTGCTTGTTTGCGTGCGTGCGTGTGTGTGTGTGTGTGTGTGTTTATGTTTGTGTGTGTTTGTGTGTTTGCGCGAGCTTTGGTGCGTGTGTTCGTGTACATGTGTGTGTGCGTACGTGCGGCTGCGTGCGTGCGTATTTGTTTGTGTGCGTTTCTGGGTGTGTGTGTGTGTGCGTGAGTGCTATAGTGCTTGCGTGCGTGTGTGCGCGAGTGTGTGCGTGATTGCGTACTTGCATGCGTACGTACATGCACACATGTGTTTGTGAATTTGCGCTTGCTTGTGTGCGTGCGTGCGTGCGTATGTCTGTGTGCATATGTGTGCGTGTGTGTACATGTGTATACGTGTGTGTAAATGTGATTACTTGTCTGTACGTGTGTGTTTACGTGTTGTGAGTGCGTGTGTGCGTGTGTGTACATGTATGTACGTACGTACGTGTGTGTACTTGCGCGTGTGTGCGCGCGCAATCGTGCGTGCGTGCGTGCGTGGGTGGGTGGGTGCGTGCGTGTATGTATGTGTGTGTGTGTACGTGTGTAAACGTGTGCTTACGTGCGTGCGTACGTGCGCGTGTGTGTGTGTATGTGTGTGTGTTTGTATGTGAGCATGCATGTGAACATGAGTGTACATATGTATACATGTGTACATGTTCATGCGTGCGTAAATGCATGCATGTGTGTGTTTGCGCGTGCGTGCGTGTATGTTCATGTGTGACGTGTATGTACATATGTGTACGTGTTGTAAGTGACGTGTTTACGTGTGTGTGTGCGTACGAGCGGCTGCGTGTGTGTTTGTGTTTGGGTGTGCTTGTGTGTTTGCGTGAGCTTGTGTGCGTGTGTTAGTGCGTGCGCGAATGAGTGCGTGCGTGCGTGCGTTCGTGCCTGCGTGCCTTTGTGTACATGTGGGTACGTTTGTGTAAAGGTGGTTACTTGTCTTTACGTGTGTGTTTACGTGTTGTGCGTGCGTGCGTGCGTGCGTGTACATGTGCATACGTACATGAATATATGTGTGTGTGTGTGTGTTTGCGCGTGCTTGTGTGCGTCCGTGCGTATGATTGTGTGCATATGTGTATGTGTGTGTACATATGTGTACGTGTGTGTAAATGCGGTTATTTGTCTGTAAGTGTGTATTTACGTGTTGTGCGTGTGTGCGTGTGTATACATGTATGTAAGTATGTACGTGTGTGTACTTGTGCGTGTGTGTGCATGTGTGCTTGTGTGTGTGCGTGCGTGCGTGCGTGCGTGCGTGCGTGCGTGCTTGCTTGCGTGCGTCCGTGTTTTAGTATGTACGTATGTACGTGTGTGTTTACTTGTACTGTGTATGTATGTACGTGTGTATGTGTGTACGTGTGTATTTGTACATGTGTGTACGTGTGTGTACATGCGTGTACTTGTATGCACGAGTGTGTTAACGTGTTGTGAGTGCTTGCGTGCGTGTGTGTACATGTATATACGTACGTGCGTGTACTAGCGTGCGTTTGTATGTGTGTGTGCTGGTGTGCGTGTGCGTGCGTGCGTGTTTGTGTGCGTGTGTACGTACGCGTACGTGTACTGTGTATGTGTGTATGTGTGTACTTGTGTATGTGTGTACGTGTGTATTTGTACATGTGTGTACGTTTGGGAACATGTGTGTACGTGTGTGTGTACGTGTTCGTGCGTGTGCGTGAGTGCTAGCGTGCTTGCGTGCGTGCGTACATACATGTGTTTGCGCGTGGTTGTGTGCGTGCGTTCGTGCATGCGTTTGTACTTGTCTTACGTGTGTGTTTACGTGGTGTTAGTGCGTGCGTGCGTGTGTGTACATGTATGTACGTACGTGCGTGTACTTGCGTGTGTGTGTGTGTGTGTGTTTTTGTGTTTGTGTGTGTGTGTGTGTGTGTGTGTGTGCGTGCATGCGTGCGTGGGTGGATAAGTGTTTGCGTGCATCCGTGTGCGTGCGTGCGTGCGTGTGTAGTTATATGCATACATGTGTTTGTGTTTGCGCGTGTTTGTGTGCGTGCGTGCGTGTGTTTCTGTACATGTTTGTACGTGTATGTACATGTGTGTACGTGTGTGTACATGTGTGTACTTAACTCTACTTGTGTGTGTTTACGTGTTGTTAGTGAGTGCATGCATGCATGCATGTGTGCGTGCGTGCGTATGTATATGTGTACGTGTACATGTGTGTACGTGTATGTACATGTGTGTACGTGTGTGTACATGTTTGTACTTGTCTGTACGTGTGTGGTTACGCGTTGTGAGTGTACTTGTCTGTACGTGTGTGTTTACATGTATATACGTACGTGCGTGTACTTCACTTTATGTGTGCGTGCTTGCGTGCGTATGTGTGTGTGTGTGTCTGTGTGTGTGCGTGTGTGTACGTTTGTGTGTATAAATGTATGTACGTGTTTTTACGTGTGTGTGTGTGCGTGCGTGCTTGCGTTCTTGCGTGCGTGCGTGCGTGTGTGTATACATGTACGTGTTTGTGTGTGTGTGTGCGTGTGCGTGCGTGTGTGTGCGTGCGTGCGTGCGTGCGTGCGTGCGTGTGTATGTGTATGCTTTTGTTTACGTGTGTATACGTGTACGAGTGTGTTTACGTGTTTACGTGTGTACGTGTGCATGTGCAAGCGCATGCGCTTACGTGTACGTGCGTGCGTTCGTGCGTGCGTGAATTATATTGAATTGAATAAGAATTGACAGGGCCACATTTGAGCGTTCAACCACATACAGGTATGATGAGACACTGACAACGAAAGGTGCCGGATCTATGAATTCAGTAGATTGAAGTATATTAAAGGGAGATAATTAGAACTCACTACTAATATAGATATATATATATCTAAGTGAAATTCTTAGTTCCTTTTCCACACAAATACCTTGAAACAATTCTTGTTCTACCAACATTGTTTCACTTTACACGTTAATAAAGGACAACATACATTATCGTTCCTATTATTATGTCATCACACCTTTTTAACATAAATTCGTATATTAAATACTTATATATTACCTTACAATTATCGCCTTTGAACGGTCAGTGGTTAAACGACCGCTCAGTGTTTAAACACGATTCTAGGCTTCATCAAACCTCACTCTGACCTTATTGCCATCTCAATGTAACAACATTTTAAATAAATAAATCCCAACCAGACTTTCTGCTTAACAAACTAGTTACCATTAATAGTCAGTATATGTATAACACAAATATAGTCATTTGTAAATGAATATTAAAAAAAGCAAAATAAAGAAATTCACCAAGCAAGTACTCAATGACTCAACAGAAGCCAGACAAAAAATTTATACAAGTTAAAAATAAGGTCGAATATGGTATTTATTATTCACTGAACAAAGCAAACCAAACTCATTCAAAACAAACAACATCGTTCAGTGGCTACCGTTAAGGACTATTGGTCGTCAAATAAATCGGTCAATGATTTTTTTCTTGAGTTATGACCCTTTGAGTTTTTGATATATGACATCTGTAGACTAAAATAGTGTGTGTTTAACTTCTCATTCAGTTTAAGGTGGATTGTTTTAATATTGTGCACGCTGATTAAGCATAATGTGACGATGTTAGAGAAGAAATATATTTTTTATTTGATCTTTACATGAGTCGGCCCTTTGATTTGTTAATATATATATTAAACAGTGAAATATTGTGTGTCTAACTCCTAATATATTTTTAGGTGGATTGTTTTAATATGTTGCATGATGAATAAGTATGATGTGAAGATTGAAGCGAGAAAAATAGATATGATTTGATCATTTGTACATGAGTTATGGTCCTTTGATATTTTTATAAATGTTATATTGGAAAAGTTAACGTTTAGGTGGACTGTTGTATTATTTGGCAAGATGACTTAGTGATTGGAAAAATATATAATTATTATTTTATTATGCGTGTGTGAGTTATGGACTTTTGATATTATAACTCTATATCTAAAAGAAATCCTCGTGTTTAACTCCTCTTTTATTTCTAGGTGAACTGTTTTCGTATTTAGCATGCTGAGAGTGTTTGGTGTAAAGGTGCATTATGTGGTCCGAGTATTAACTTTCAAACCCCATCCAACCCTTTCTCCAAGAAGCGAAAACGGGGTTTGCTGGGGGTATGCAATCAAATTTTAATGTCGGCTTAAGAAGTTTGTATATTGTAAAATTAAAACATTTAATAGGCATTTTAAACAGGTTATCACATTTTTTAAGGTAAAACATGTTTGTAAACATGTTATTGTCAATCTATCCATAATAAATCCTGCAAATATAATCTTTTCCATCGCTTAATAGAATTAAGGCTGGACCACGTAATGGATAGTGAAGATTTTTTTATTTGATCTATTTTTCATGGGTAATGGATCTTTGAAGTTTTTAACAAATATAACATATACAGTGGAAATACTTGTGTGGTTTATTATCGATTCATTTTTCCTACATTTTGTTTTCATATATTTCTGATGATTTAGTATCAAGTGAATGTGATCATAAAATAAATTCATATTGGTGGAAGAAATTGCAGGATTTCAGGGGCAGGTGTGGGGGTATATTTGTCAGCATTTAGAGACATTTCTAGCTTAATTTGGGTCGACGTTGTTCGAACAATGATATGTCCGTTTGTTTCTATGCAAACTAGTTACGCTGATGTATCTAACACAGCCAAAAATATGGTATTTAGCTATAATATTTTGAGAAAGTTCGTCATTGCCACCATAATATAGCATTATAATTAGTTTGAAACCACATATTATTGAAAGAATTGCTGTGTTTGTTTACCATGCTGTACTTTAAATTTTGGATGATGCAATTATATGCCTAATTTTATTTTGAAATGATGTCTCGTCAGCTCTAGCTGGATAAATGGACTATTTTATGGACCAATTTATTTCACGTAAAAAACAAAATAAATAACTTTGTATAATTTTGTGCCAAACCTTTCGGATATAAAGGACACAAGTTTTGCCATATAACTAAGTATAATAAGTATTCTTTCTGATTAAACGTTCACAGCAAGGGTGTTATTGCCATGCAATATGGTTCACATTGTATTTGATTAAAGATTTCACATAACCATACCACATCCAATTTGGATATTTGGTATATAAACATGGCAGACCAATAGTCCTTACGGGCAAAAATGAAAGATTAAAGTTCAGTCCCTTTCAGGATTTAAGTAGACGTCTGACCATAGACGTCAGTAACTCAAATACCTTTCCAAGTCTGCTTATGTTATCAATATTAACATGTTTTTGCGCAATTTTAATATCGGCAGGTAATTTACTTTTGAGATGAACTCGACCATTTAATGTATACCGGTGGTCAATGAAAACGCACTATATTAATTATATGTGTGTTTCGTTGTATTGCTTAAGTATTTTTTAATATTAAGTGCATATTTTAAAACTGAAAGATATTGATTAACAAAATGCAAACACTGATTGTCCTATAATACCTAAACATGGTGTATAGTTTTCAAATAAAATCAAACGGGTAGAAAAATAAAAGTCAAAATGAGCGACTTTTGTTTTCTACCCGTGTGACTTTAAATGAACAGTATACGCCATGTTTATGTACACTGTCATGTATATGTATACGTTATATGAATACGCCATGTTTATGTATATCGCCATGTATATGTATACGCGTATGTTTACCTGACAATTTCAGCAAGTTAGAGCTCGGTTGTAAATCTCATCCGAAAGACTGATAATATAGGAAACACGTTTAAAGTATTTCGAGTCTTAATCATCATTAAGTCCTGGCTAAGATTAAACGCACGATCCTTGGATTACTTACCTGAGGTGCTGACTATTACAATATCGAGCAATGCATTCAAGAAACCACACGACTAATTGTCTACACAGTATGTTGCAAAAAGGCACACTAAAAGTATATTTCATCGAGATGATGACTTAAGAACCACAATGTATAATGACATTATCAGATACAGAGAAAATCCTATATACATCACATTAATGTAAACAGAAAATATGTAAATTTATTTTAAATATTACCGCTATTTCTTGTTAAGGTCCGAGACGGTATGTGATCATCTCACACCAGTTGAAACTGTAGATAAATATAGGTAATCTGATTCCAACTGCAAATGTCTTGTTAGGATAATCGAAATGTACATTTTAAAACAAATGTGTGTTCTTATGAACGCGGTTAAGTCCATAATTGACATCCATAATTAAACGAAATGGCTGCAAAATAATTCAGATATTTACTGGAAAGAAAAGATAATTCCCAGCAACAAATCGATCACACTTACTGGTCTAGTACCCGCTACATGAGTTCCGTTTTGGTCAATCTATTTGTTCCAAACATATGTGTTGCCTGTGTAGTGTGGCGGTGGTAAAACGTCTCCCGTGCTTGCAATCAGAACTCGTATTCATTCCGATTTTTGGAGATCGCCGAGCCCGATATTTACTGATATCGATGATACATTCTTAAATAAGTTTTGTTTCATACTTGAATTTCGAATAGGTGGTCCCACTATTCCAGCCGTTATAGGTTCTGAGTATTGTTTAATCACCCTTAGAATATGTTGCCTGCTTTTTAATTTAGTAGTTTGACTGAGTGAACAAAAATGCGCTTCATAACTGTGCTGCATCCGTATTTTTGAAAAAGGGGAGAGAATGAGATTTGAAGCGAATATCATTATTTATAAACATAACTGTAATATATATTAAGGAAAACTGCTCTTAAATTGTCGTTTAAAGTTATAGTATTCCGATCTGTCCATGTTCGAACTTAAAAAAGTGGAATATGTAATTTTGTTTTCTATTTTTCGATTTTCTCGATTTTAGCGAGCATTAATTAGTAAAACATGAATTTCAGCGCTTTGAAATGATCAAATTTATGAAAGATCTAGTTCAACATATCAGCTTCATGCATTGGTATGATGTCCTGCGTTTTAAAAATAAGTTTCAATACTCTACTATCAGAATAAATTTGCAGAATCTATTACTTAAGATTTGGGGGCAAAACACACACATTTGCAAATAATGACGAAACAATGACGAAAAGTTGTCACAATATCATATGTATTGCAGTAAAACACGGTGCTTATCGAAACGCTTTGGTTTGTTTATTTATAATATAATTTGTTTTATGAATTAAAAATGTCTTTAAGCAATCAGGATGGCATTTCCATATCCATCTCCATATAATGAATGTTTCCTCAGCGATGTTTTCTTATTTATTAATGCAAACGTTCTTTTTTAATTCTTTAATTTCGCAATTTGAAGAAACATCATTTTTTGCATAATTTTCCTTATCTTACCGTTATGAAAGCCAAAATTACAATTCAGATTCACCAAGTACAAGTACACGAACCACAGCTGAAATAGTTGACGAAGAATTTGCGAATAGTGACAGCATTCACAGTCACTTCGATCACAGCGCCAAGAAAAGGATTCGCACTGAAGGTATGAACACAATTATTAAAAAAATTATGTACCATTTCCGAATGAAATGTTCTTCTTTTGTTACCTAAGAATGAACTATAATTGATTTGTACTTTAGATTTCCAATATCTGAAACTTTTTGCTGTACATAACTGCTACAGATATATCAGCTATTATAAGGAAAAAATAATTGCTACGTATAAGGAGTTGCATGATTTCTATTTATTTACTGTGAGGAAGGTATCTAGCTGGCGTGCAGAACGTTCACGCCGTGCACGAAAATTGCCAGGAGTGCACCTGGAGTTTCCCTCCACCAACGGAAGCTGGAAAGTTGCCATGTTACCTTAGTTGTTGGTGCAACTATAAAATCCAATTCAAATGGCTGCAAAATAATTCAGATATTTACTGGAAAGGAAAGATAATTCCCAACAACAAATCGATCACACTTACTGGTCTAGTACCCGCTACATGAGTTCCGTTTTGGTCAATCTATTTGTTCCAAACATATGTGTTGCCTGTGTAGTGTGGCGGGGGTAAAACGTCTCCCGTGCTTGCAATCAGAACTCGTATTCATTCCGATTTTTGGAGATCGCCGAGCCCGATATTTACTGATATCGATGATACATTCTTAGATAAGTTTGGTTTCATACTTGAATTTCGAATAGGTGGTCCCACTATTCCAGCCGTTATAGGTTCTGAGTATTGTTTAATCACCCTTAGAATAAGTTGCCTGCTTTTTAATTTAGTAGTTTGACTGAGTGAACAAAAATGCGCTTCATAACTGTGCTGCATCCGTATTTTTGAAAAAGGGGAGAGAATGAGATTTGAAGCGAATATCATTATTTATAAACATACCTGTAATATATATTAAGGAAAACTGCTCTTAAATTGTCGTTTAAAGTTATAGTATTCCGATATGTCCATGTTCGAACTTAAAAAAAGTGGAATATGTAATTTTGTTTTCTATTTTTCGATTTTCTCGATTTTAGCGAGCATTAATTAGTAAAACATGAATTTCAGCGCTTTGAAATTGATCAAATTTATGAAAGATCTAGTTCAACATATCAGCTTCATGCATTGGTATGATGTCCTGCGTTTTAAAAATAAGTTTTAATACTCTACTATCAAAATAAATTTGCAAAATCTATTACTTAAGATTTGGGGGCAAAACACACACATTTGCAAATAATGACGAAACAATGACGAAAAGTTGTCACAATATCATATGTATTGCAGTAAAACACGGTGCTTATCGAAACGCTTTGGTTTGTTTATTTATAATATAATTTGTTTTATTAATTAAAATTGTCTTAAAGCAATCAGGATGGCATTTCCATATCCATCTCCATCTATGGAATGTTTCCTCAGCGATGTTTTCTTATTTATTAATGCAAACGTTTTTTTTTAATTCTTTTAATTTCGCAATTTGAAGAAACGTCATTTTTTTGCATACTTTTCCTTATCTTCCCGTTATGAAAGCCAAAATTACAATTCAGATTCACCAAGTACAAGTACACGAACCACAGCTGAAATAGTTGACGAAGAATTTGCGAATAGTGACAGCAAACACGGTCACTTCGATCACAGCGCCAAGAAAAGGATTCGCACTGAAGGTATGAACACAATTATTAAAAAATCATGTACCATTTCCGAATGAAATGTTCTTCTTTTGTTACCTAAGAATGAACTATAATTGATTTGTACTTTAGATTTCCAATATCTGAAACTTTTTGCTGTAGATAACTGCTACAGATATATCAGCTATTATAAGGAAAAAATAATTGTTGATATATGCTACGTATAAGGAGTTGCATGATTTCTATTTATTTACTGTGAGGAAGGTATCTAGCTGGCGTGCAGAACGTCGGTGGTTCTACCCAGGTTCACGCCGTGCACGAAAATTGCCAGGAGGTGCACATGGGGTTTCCCTTCACCAACGGAAGCTGGAAAGTTGCCATTTTACCTTAGTTGTTGGTGCAACTATAAAATCCAATTCAATTCAATTCTAAATATTTGCGTCAGCTGCTACGTGACATTCTAAAGTTGCACCACTTTGATTTTTGTTACAGGTGCGTAAACTATTTCCGGATTTAGGAGTCTATGCCACACCAGAGGAACATGTCAAAGTGTCAAAAAATGCCTTTGAAATGTTTTCTGTCTTCGGGAGTATTTGAAAATACCATCTTGTTAAATCAAAATTGCTGAACAGTGTTAAACTTCAACTGCGTCGAGACAATCTAGAGTCCGAGATAATGGGAATACATCGGGTTTCACCGCGGCATTAACCATCCTATAATACACGCACTGCCTTACATCGCTATCCTTCTTTTTAAAGATAATGTTTTACATACATTTATCTGATTCAAAAGAAGTAACCCGTAATCGTTTGAGGCCTTGAACCATTTGAAGATCCAATGAAACCGTTTGTAAGTGTTGGGCTACTGATAAAACAATGTTACAATTTCAGAGTCAATCAATTTCACAAAGCAGAATGAAATTAATCTGATACTGGTTTACAACTTAAAAGAAATAACCAATAAATGAAGCAAAGGATCTTAATGGTTGCTGATGTGTCGAAAAGACAAAATGATTATTATTCGGTTCATATATAGCATATCTTTATTTGTTCATAGAAATATGTAAAGTGCAATTGTTACTTGCTATGCTTAACAAACACCAGTTCAACAATTAGTGGTTTATCAAATGTATGTGTATCATTTCGACTAAAACAGTTAATAAGAGAAAATAGCTACCATACTTCTCGATTTTCTACCTTAATTGCTTGGCTACTGACAATACAAGTAGATATAAAAATCGAACAGGAAAAGTAGCATTCAAGAACGAGTCATCAAACACAAACACACACAGAAACAAACAACTATTAAAAAGTTGAGGTAAAGGCAAGATATGACATCACCAACACAAACAAAAGTGTTGACAAAGGGGCTACCTCATTGGAACGGTCAGTAGCAAAAAGGCCGCTGGGGGTTTAAACCAGGTTCTAGGATGCACCAAACCTCGCGTTTACCCTATTGTCATCCCAATAAACGGGACAGTGTAAATAGAGATACCCCCGCCAGGTTATAATTATTGAAATTACAATTTCAGGTTTAGTAACTCAGTATGGGATTCATAATCACGAAAGAGAAGAAGAAATCACTTCTAAAAAACTAAAATGGTGTGATCAGGTCGAAAGACAAAACGGTAAGATACATCTACACTCTTGATACCGATATGTTCATACATTTATAAATCTTGTTCAACCTGAACGCAGTATTCAGATACAGTCTTTGTAATGTGTTGATCATCTAACACATCGTCATCAGTTTTGCCTAAGATATTTGCTTTCCAATGCATTCTCAAAGGCTAGACTTTCTATGATGTAAACTTAAGTTTAATGAATTCGGTTCACAAAGCTATCAAGTTATGTGTATCGCAAACTCCATGTTACGTCTAGCGTATGCATTTTGGAATGCTTATATGAGGTCCCGTTGTTCTTACTATTATGTTTATCGCATTCTGAAAAATAAATTTGTGAAAAGTAAATATGTATATTATATATTTATATTGCGTTAAGACACATGTTTACACATAAAGAATTTGTATATTCTTGCTTTTCGGGCAATAACGGTCTCCGAATATGTATTTGTTCCGTGTTGCTAATCAGATATTCTACATAGACAGCATGTATGGAGTAATGACTGATTGATCGGCTACATTTGTTATACAAGTAGGTATAAAAATCGTGCAGGAAATATTGCATTCACAAAACGCATTGAACTAAAAACACGCGTACAAAAATAAACAATTATATATATATAAGGAAACATAAAAGCAATGTATGCGACACCACAAACATAAGCGGGTTAACAATTGTGGTACCGCATGGGAACAGTCAGTGGCAAAAAGGCCGCAGGCATTTTAAACTTCAGTGATACTCCATAGACATCCCAATAAAACAGGACGGTGTAAATAAAGAAATCTCCACAAGATTATATCCTCTAACAATTTGATCATCAATATTTGGCAATGTATGCGACACCACAAACAATAGTTGCCAATATAAGTTTAACACAAGATGATCATGTATACACGAAGCATGGAAAGCCACATAACAAGTACTCATCGAAGTGGCAGAAGCTAGGGCAACAACAGAATAACAGTAGGTACACATGTACACTCGTCGAGCAGAAAGTACTTAAATTAAAGTAGAATTCACAGAACACAGTAAACCAAAACACACACATTAAAAAACAACAACAAAACAACGTCAAGCGTAAATAGAAACGAAGTATAGATACCCGAATCATAAACGGGTTGACAATATGAGTACTGCCTTGGAACGGTCAGTGTCAACCATTAAGGGCAAGACAAGTCAATGGTGAAGACGCACATAAAGCTTTACCATTCCGTTCAAGTTTTAAGTAGACATCATCAAAGACGTCACTATCCTAAAAAGTTTCCCAAACACCCATGTTGTCTTTTTTGATAACTATATAATCGACAATGTTTTTTTTAAAATAATTTTGACGATTTAATGCATATACGCGTATGTTTACTGTCGCCATTTTGAACTGGACATATCGTCGAGTTTAATCAAATCCGAAACATATAGGAAATACGCTTAAAGTATTTCGAGTACTAATCCTGATTTAGTCAGGGCTTGGATAGAACGCACGATTCTGACATTAAAAAACCGAAGTGCAAACTATTATAATATCGCGCAATGAACTAAAGAAATCACATGTTTACCCACTCCATTGCACAAAAGCATCCTAAAAAGTATAGTTCATCAAGATGATACAGATTAGCAATTACCTTCTCAGATATAGAGATACTCATATATGCATACATCATATTTATACTAAGAGAAAATACGTAAAGTATTACTTCCCGTGTTTGTAAAAATCATATGTGTGAAAATTTGCGCAGACATGATCATCCCCAACACCAGTTGGTACTGATTCCAACATATTGTCCGTTACGTGAAATAGTGTAGCGTTTTTTAGTTACAGCGTATACAGTTTCAAGATTGAGAATATTAACAATCTTGAGAAGTGAGTGTCGTGCAATTTTACCTGCTATTAACATGTTTCGTATTTTTAAAAATATGTCACAAATTCCCAGTGGTGAACAAACGATTTTTATATTTGGATGTATGCTTCGACTAACCTATTTCCCAGTGTTGATCCTATAAACAATGTCCGAAATATGGCGTTTCTTCTTTGTCTGAAATTGATGCAAGAGCCGACCTTCTCTTTTGCTTCAGTTCTAATTGTGTTTGCTTTTTACATGCCAACATCAATAAAAAAATATTACAAACAAAAGAACATGTAAGGACAATCAATTTAGGACTATGAATAGATTGTTAAATAGTCGTATAATGCGTTTGAAAAATATACGACTTCACTGTATAGTCATCTGTTTTTTTTCGTGAGAGATGGTGAAGTAACGGCGGATTAAGACACATAGTAGACATCATGACTGTTTGGAGTCAGCGTAGAAACGTTTTCATTTATGGACAAAGTGTAGAAAACATCTTCATAATGGTAATTGAATATGGCACGCATCTTTAAAGTCGCATTGTTTTCTTTAATTATTTGTGTTCCTTTTATTTTTGCAGATGTTTGCTGATTATCTGATTATAGTTAAACTGATATTGAATTTAAATGACTGCCTCATATCGGATGTCATAGGGGTTATCTCGAAGCGAGTATGAGTTAGATAGACATGGACAGACAGACAGGTTTAATTTTGTATGGCTGTTGGCATGTAAGTTCTCGATACAAATTCAGACAACGGAGAAAAAGAATCGTCCTGACATTGGTTATAGGATCAACTTTAATCGAGGCATACATTCCAATAAATACATTTGTTCACCACTGTGGATAAGTGGCATGTTTTAAAATACAGAACTAGCAGATTATTGTGTACGATACTCGACTCTTTTGTAATTGTTTTGAAATTCGCCAACTTGAAACTGTCTACGCCGTGACTAAAAGCGCTACACTATCTTACGAAACCGACAGTGCAAGAACGAATTTCAATATGTATGCATGTTAAAAAGAAAAGCACAATTGGTCTTTTAACAAAAATGTTTGCCATTGTGAACTCGTTTGAGTCTATAATTAACATCCATAATCAAAGAAATTCTAGCAAAAAAAGACAGACAGATACTTACTGGAAGATTAGGATAATAGCTAAAATCAAATCGATCACATTTATTCACCCTGATCTGTTCCAGTACCATCTACATGTGTTCCTTTTTGTTCCATAGATTTGGTCCATACATGTTTCATTTGCGTTACACCAAGGCAGCATTAATACATGTGTACATTCACTTTGCTCTCTATTACAATGCCACTTACGGCCATGTTAGTAAATGCAAGCTACACTGATGAATTTATTGAGTGGTTATACATACAAAAAAAGTCTAAAGCATGTACAAAGAGATCGCCACAATTAGGTTCGCCATATTGGTTTCGCTCACAACTTGTTTACAACCTATATGAATATAAAAAACTTAAAAAGCCACAAAGCATTTTCTCGATGTTTTAGCTGGAGCCAGAACAACGAGAGAATAACGGCCTGACAGAATACGATTTAAGACAAACATTAACCGTTACTTTTTTCGTTTTCTAACAATCAGTAATGAAAACGGGAAAGCGGGAAGTTTGATAAAGATTTTACGAAGTGATCATGATAAAGGGTCATACTCAGTTTATAAAATATTCACCATAGAAGTAGATATAAAAGTCGAACAGGAAATGTAGAATTCACGGACCACAGTCAACACAAGAACGCAAGGAAACAAAAATAATTACAAAAATATACTGAAAAAGGGGACCCCTTGAAAGCAGCAAACACAAACAAGAGATAAAAGTACATACTTATGTGGCAGACGCGGTTTTATTGAGTCTGTTCTAAAATATAAAAATGGTAATTAGAGGTAATGTGAAGTGCAACACCTCTCATGCCTTCAAGCACCGTCTTAAGCCAGAATAAAAGAAGATGAATATAAGATGAATAAAAGGCAAGATATGACATCACAAACATGACAGGTTTGACAAAAGGACTACCGCCTTTAAACGGTCATTGCCTTAAACTACCGCTGAGGGTTTAAACCAGGTTCTAGAGTGCACTAAACCACACGCTTACCATATTGTCATCCTAGTAAAACAGGACAGTGTAAATAAATATATCCCCGCCAGATTATATTCCCTAATAAGCAAGGCAGCATTAATAAATGATATATAAGTATAACACATACTCGATCAAGTATATATGAATATAAAAACGCAAAAGCCTAGAAAGCCACAAAGCAAGTATTCAATGACTTGGCGGAAATCAGAGCAACAAGAGAACAAACCGTTAAGGGTACAACAAAAAAGATTTAAGACATCAAACGATACTATGCTTTGATGATTTAGGTAGGAGTCATCATAGGGTACACAATCTGACCGGTCACCGCACAGTCAAATAGGAAAGCATAGTGGCGAACTGTAAATGGGGCAACCACTAAACATGCAGTGCGTTGCAAAATAATATGTTCATATACCCCTTTTGATAACTTTTAACAAGTTTAATAAAAATAGTATCAAAATGATGATGATTATGACAAAGAATTTTACGTTTGAAAATCACATCACCGTAGAAGTCAGGTTGTGATAGTCCTTGTCGCAGAAGAGTTCTGGAACCACTTTTATATTTTAAAGTAGAACAGACTCAATAAAACCGGGTCTACTACTTTATTCTCCTTGTTACGTTTTGTTGCTTCCAAAAGATCTCCCTTATCAGGTGTTATTAACATTCACACTAGCGTTTGTTTAGTGCAGTGTGGCGGCTGCAAATTGTATCCTCGTGATACGAATTAGTAGAGTTATTTTACTGCTCCTTTGAGATCAACTGGTCAAACATACGTGACTTTGAAATAGAATACCACTTACGCCGGTGCTAGGGTGCGTGAGAGGTGTTACTCCCTAAATTAACTCTCATGAACAGACTAAATAAAACCAAGTCTTCTAACCGTGTTGCGTTTGTTGATTCCACAGGATCTCCATTATCAGTATTTATTTTGATAATACAATTTAGCAGAAGTGTATGGTAACGGACCCCTGGGGCAAATTATACCCCAGGGTCACCATTTGCACAGACTTGGTACAGGACAATAAGCTGATGGTAAATACAAAATATTAAACCTTAGTGTGCATGTCAATAAATACTGAAAAGTGGATCCCCTGGAAGCAACAAACGCAAAAGATAAAAGTAGCAGACTCGGTTTTAAAGAGTCTGTTCATGACAGGTAATATAAAGTGCAAAACGTCTCTCGTCTCCTAGCACCGGATTAAGCGATATTTTACTTTAAAGCCGCAACGAATGGGCTTGATGATCTAGAAGGACCAGCAAGTATTAACACTACTGATTTGTAGTCGGGGCAACTTTTTACGGCTGCCACACAGCACTAAGCAAACGCTAGTGTGCATGTCAATAAATACTGAAAAGTGAATCCCTTGGAACTAACAAACACAAACAAGAGATAAAAGTAGCAGACTCGGTTTTATTGAGTTTGTTTATGACAGGTAGTTGTAGTTTCAGAGAAAAAGATTTTCTTTCCTATAACTCTATGTAAAACTGTTCCAACAAGGGCCCCTAAGCTTCCAATTAAAGAAAAATGAACCGATGTTTCTGATGAGAAAAACACTAAAAAAAACAAAAAGAACTAAAAAAAAACACTAAAAATAATAAAAAATAAAACTGAACCCCTCAACCAAAGTTTCTTATGAACAAAAACAAAATATGTCTTCAGTGACATTTGAACCCACGACTCCTGGGGTTTCCAGTGTCCATTATCAAATATTGACAAAATGACCATACCTCTGGTGTTACTCGTTCGATCTGGCTGGTTTCAAACTCGTCCGACCTTTCATTGATATCAATAATTTAAGGGCACATAACTCTGGTATTAATGGTCCGATATGGCTGGTTTTTTAAAATGAATGCCCTATCGTCTTAACGGGGCAAACTACAGTATTTTAACGAAATCAAGGTCCATAATTCCGGTGTTACTCTTCCGATCTGGTTGGTTTCCGAATTAGTGCAAGCTTTCATTGATATTAACAATCTAAGTTTGGTAAAGATCTGATGGAAAATAAAGGCTCTATTGTCTTAAAGAAGCTATCCCGCAAACAACAGCCAACTTTTATAAAATATGTACACCGTTTCTAAACTTACTGATGACGAGGCATATATATAACTTAGATATTTTGAGAATCCAAAACCCTGTCGACACAATATAAACGGTTTTAACCAGCCGGGTCAAACCCCAAAACTGGAGTGTCGAAATAAGAGTTAACAACTCAAAATTCATTTTACATATATTCTATCAAATATACTCTAAGAACCCGTTAATACATCTATATTTGTAATCGGCACATATATACTATTATGTGACCTGAAAACATTGATAGAGTTTTGATAAACGATTTTGTAGTGCAATTTTGTCGTTATTTGGAAGGATAGCTACTTTAACGAGGCAACATATAGCATTTTTAACTAAATCCAGGGCCATAATTCCGTTGTTACTGGTCCGATCTGGCTGATTTATAAACTTCTTTGAGCTTCCTTTGATATTAACAATCTGGTAAAGTATGGTAAATATCGGATGAAAAATGAAGGTCCTATCGTCTTAGCGAGGCAAAATATAGCATTTTTAACTAACTCAAATGCCATAACTCCGCTCTAACTGGTCCGATCTGGCTGGTGTTCGAACTTGTCCGAGCTTTCATTAATATTAACTGTCTCGTAAAGGTTGGTAAAGATCGAAGGAAAACTAAAGGCCCTATCGTCTTAACGAGACAAACGTGACGGAGGCGTTTGATGTTTGTCTATGATCTTTCTTGTAGTGCCCTTAATGGTTTATTCTTTGGTGGCTCTGACTTCTGCCAAGTCATTGAGTACCTTCATTGTGGCTTTCTAGGCTATTGTTTTTTTGTATTATATTTACACGAGCATATTTGTGTTTTATTTATATTGCTGCTGCCTTGTTGGTTAGAGATTAGATCATGACGGGGATTTCTTTATTTACACTGTCCTGTTTTAATGGATGACAGTAGGGTAAATGTGAGGTTTGGTGCACCCTAAAACCGGTTAAACACCCAGTGGCCTACTTTGCCACTGACCTATTGTCAATCCTTTTGTGTTTGTGATGTCGTTTGCATTTATTATTACTTTTGCCTTCTTGTTTGTTTTATTTCTTAACGACGTTAACGACGAACGGACGGACGACGGACAACTAGGCATTCCATAAGCTCTGCTGGCCTTTGGCAAGTAGAGCTAAACACGAATAGACCCCACAAGAAGTAGATCGGGGAACATCCCCATCTAATTAACAATATCTAACATGGTTTATTAAATACGCAATGCTGATTGGTTATTGAAGATTTGAAGAGAGAAAATACTATCAAGACATCTGACGTCACGTCCTTCAACCTTTAGGACGTCATTTTAAGCGATTTGCCACGAAAACATACAAAACAACGATTACGTTATTTTAAAGCAAATTACGTTCAACCAACAGATTAAAATTGTTAAAAACATGATAAAGCTGTTACTTTTCTTCGTTTAGTGCGGATAGATAGACACACAATGTAAGTTACGAGAATTTGTTTGTATTATCTTCCATCTCTCGAAAATGTGTGCATTAAATATATAAAAATCCATGATAATAGATAATAAAATACATCGGGTTTATATTGCGCGAGATCAAAACCTGGTGTTTGAGATTTGAAACACATCGAAACCGCGGGACTACCAGGTCAAGTCAAGTCCCGACAATCAGGTATTGATCTGGGACAAGTTAAATCGAAATTAAAATCATATCTCTTGTCTGAATTTTACTAATCATTTTACCATTTTCAACAGAGAGATGTAAATCAAGAAAAGAAATGCTAGCTTTGTTGTAGTTCTTTAGAATAGATAGTATTAACCATAGTAGAAAAGACAGGATTGCGATTGTTCAAAATGACATCCAGATACCGGGAGGTTTCACAAAAGGCTTCAATTACATCTATCTGAGTATCTAGTAAAAGACTCAGCATGACATATCTGTCATAGCAATACAATAACACATCTGCGACAAGAGGTGCACAGTTTGTACCCATAGGGATACCAACCATGTGTCAATAAAGGGTATTTCGATAAGTCCAACTGTAATTGTCCTTGTCACAAAAGAGTTCTTAAAGTACATACATATCTTAAAATTAGATCAGGTTACAATAATAACCATTACGTGGTCACGCCCTAATTTCATTAAGCGATGGGACAACTTATATTAGCAGGGTTTTATAACGGGTATTTCGACAATAAAACACGTAAAAAACATTTTTTACTGAAAGAAATGCTATAACCTGTTTAAAATTACCTATTACAATTTTTAATTCTACAATATGCAAACTTTTTAAGCCAAAATTAAGGTTTGATTTCATACACCAGCCAACCCCGTTCTCGTTTCTTGGAGAAGAGGTTGGATGGGGTATGAAAGTTAATACTCGAACCACGTAATGGTTGTGAAAAGGTTTGTCGAAGATAGCTCTGATGGAATACCTTTTTAGTAACAGAACATACACCCTATAAGATGTTGCTCGGAGAACATCTCCGTATGTTTAGGGAGTATTATCAATTTTAAAATTGAAGTCACCTCTCTTATAAATGTTGTTATTTTATGATTATTTCCCCCTTTGCAAATCGAGAAAAGAAGCTACTGTATCCGAAATAGTGTTTTTAGAGTTGAAATTCTCAATCTGAGTATGTGATGAGTATGTGGTCATTTTTGTATTAGCTACAGTTATGATTCAATGTTAATACACCTACATGCGATGACTTTTATTTGCATAATTTAACCAGGAAAATAAACGGTATGCATGCACTAAGCTCCTGCAGTCCAAAAAGCTGTTTATTGGATATCGTAGAATGTTTGTTATTAGCAAACCGGTTTGTGTCTAATGTTTAGCAAATGAAATCAAAACCTGAATAAACCGTTAATCAATAAATTATAAAATGCGTTTGATGTATGCCTTTATTTTGCATTTGACGTTGACGCCATCACCACGTGTATGGTTGTCTAAATTCAAAGTCATCTTTAGATATTTGTTCATATTGCTAATGTAGAGCAGTTTCACATTTATTTAAAATTCCTGTAACATTCATTCTAAATAAACAGTTTTAATCATTTCATTATACTATTTAATAATTATTCATGTAATTTTTTTTTTTTTATAAGCTTCTATGATATACCATAATAGTAAGAAATGGTGATTATCAAAATGCTTGTATTGTTTATTTATAAAATTCATTTTATGAAATGAAAAATTGCCAAAAAAACACTCAGGCTGGAGTTTCCATATACGTAGGGGGAAAATAACCAGTTTGTATTCATAAGTATGCATTTCCATATATGGACTTATTTCTGAGCAATGTGTTCTTATTTATTAAAGCAAACGTTTAATAGTAAAACATGCATGAGGCTGTTTTATAAATTACTCCTTATATAATGCTCGAATGTCAACCCTTATTGTTTAGATTCACCAAGTACAAGTACACGATCGAAAGTTAAACTATCTGACGAAGAAGTAGCGAATAGTGACAGCGAACACGGTCACTTCGATCACAGTGTTCAGAAAAAAAAGATTCAAGCTAAAGGTACGTAGAAAGTTATTAAAAACTCATTTTTGTAGTCAGATGTTTATGGCAAACACTACCCAATAAGATGTTCTTCTTGTTGTACATAAGAATTAATGAATTATAATTGATTTGTACTTCATGTTTATAATATTTGAACACATGTTTGCTGAAGGAAACGTCTACAGATATACCATCTAATATAAGAACAAATTATTTATGTTTAATATGCGCTAAATATTACTATTGGCAATAATTAATTGTGCACTAAGCTGCATGTGGAGTTTTTGAAAGATAAGGGTATATCGGTATAATGCCTGGGTGCAACTCTTTGCGTCTGCTCCTCGAAATATCCAGCATATAGCATGGCGTTGTCCAGACTGCAATTCGCCAATTATTCATAGTTTGTTAAGTCCCTGTGGTATTTGAACTTAAAGCAGGAATATATTCGCATGTAGATTAACAAAACACAAGACGCGAACAATAAAGTTCTTTATATAAACAGTAATCTTCTTACGATGCAGTAACTGTTAATATTGTCCTCGAGACCCGATGGGCAGATCCTGAGTAATACTAAGGAACGTCCGCTAGGTAATATACTATCATCGTTACATAATCGAAGTTAAAGAGTGTTCATTTTTTGTATTGTGACATTTATACAGAAAACGCTAAGGGAATATTCCATTTTTCATCACTGACATTTCATAACCCCCTTAGAAAATGTGTACACAACTTCCAATTGATAATTATTAGATCAATACAATTCAAAGTAACAGAACATAAAACAAACTATAGCGTATCAACGTTTCACAAATAATGTTATCGGAATGAAATCTGTTCACGCCGCATGGATTCAAATTTTTACATGTTTTACAATGACAAATAAAGACCAATTAGTAGATATTCTCGGAAACTAAAAGAGCATAAATATATTACATATTGCATGTAACATTAGCTTATCGCCTTCTACAAAGGTTGTTTTACTCCGCCCAGGGGTCACAGTTTTACATATATATATTTGTACGAAATACCTAAACTAATATTCTCTAGAACAACAAGAGCTAGAAATCTAATAGTTTACATGTAGCATTAACATATATCCGTCTACATAGTTTAAATGCTGAACATGGTATTTACTTTGACCCAAATAAGGCACTACCTCACTCAATGTAACACAACGAGTCAAGAAGAGAAATCTTTCAAAATATACAGATTCTCTCTGAAACAACAAGGTCAATGGCGATATCATTTGGCAACTAGCATAAAGATACGGTCATCTTCTAAAATTGTTCAAACGGATCATCCTAAGGTTAACTTGTACCCATATCGGGATTGCTACATAGGACAATTTAACAATGGTTTTTCGCCTAAACCAAAAGTGCTGGAGGTTGGTTTAATACTGTGCATGTAGCGTAATCTAATAGTTTCTGCATAGTTTGTTCAAAGATAGACCATGTGGTCAAATTTGGCATCGCCTGACAGGTATTTCATACATGTTTATTAAGGATGGAGTATTTTGTACTGAAATCACAAGGCATTGATTTCTCCTAATATTGCATGTCGTTTACGTTTTTATATCTTCTTCAATATTCTTCGACTGATGACAATGGGATCCATTTGCGGCAGATCTGGAGGTCACTGTTTAACAGAATTATAAAGTACATTATACATTAGTACATAATCGTCCGCCGTCCGTCCACTGTCTGTTACCTTTTACTACGTTAAGACGATGGGGCCTGCGTTTTTCAACTGATATTTACCAAAATTTACCTGATTGTTGATATCAATTAGCCAGATCGAACCAGTAATGCTAGACGTATAGCGCACCACTTTTTGAATTGTTATACTTTGCCTCGTTAAGACGATAGGGCCTTTATTTTGCATCTGATCTTTGCAATATTGTTGATATCAATAAATGTTAGGATCAATTTGAAAGCCAACCAGATAGAAACAATAACACAAGAGGTCATGGCCTGTGATTTTCTTAAAATGCAATATATGGCCCCGTTAAGCCGATAGCCTACATGTATCATCCGATCTTACCAAACTTGGCCAAACTGTTGATATCAATAAAAGCTCGGACAAGTTCGAAACTCAACCAGATCGAACCTATAAAATAGGAGTAATAGCCAGTCCCAGGGGTTACAGTTATACACAGATTTATAAAGGAAAATCTTTACAAAAATCTTTTCTGAAACTACATGAGTAAGAGGTTATTAGTTTTTATCATGCAGATATGAATTTTTCTGCCTAATAAAGGGGTGACCTATTAAATTTTGCTTTAATTAGGCACTGACCAATAAAGCAATTCAATGCGGAATCCCTCTGCGTTTATTGTACGTAACGTTATCTGACGTCATGCACGTAACTTTGCCTGACGTCATAAAACAAACAAAAAACAACACCATGGCGACGTCCTCGATAAGCGTACTATTCTGAGAAAGAGGTAATAATAGTAATTCACACAGAAAATATGGATAATCTACATGATAAATAGAATATTATGTCAGTGCCTTATAGGTTGCAGAAAACTAAATACTTTCCCATAGACCTCCTGTTGCACCTGTCAGCTAATATCTCAAGAATTGTACACCAGATTTTCTTTAAATTACCTTATTTCATAGATATTTCCATCACAAAGCCTTTGAAAGTGTGAAAAAGACAACTTTTTCTGCTCAAACTCTCTGCACATGTCTGTGTTTACAAACACTATTGAATCCGCACTGAATATTGACATGCAATTTCAATGGATGTTAAATTTTCAAAAACATTAAAAAATATTTTTTTATTTAATTTAATGATCCTAGCTGATGGGGATTATTTTACCTATAGATTATCCTTCCTGAAAATGCATATTGAATATTTCAAAGTTATATCTGCTGACCTCTGTGAACTCTGTGAACTTTCACTTCTGTACTGAATCGTACACAACAAAAGGCGGGGCTTCAGCCAGGCTATATTTAGCTGTACGCAACCTTTACTATCAAGTTTATTAGACTCGGCACGAAAACGCAGAATGGCTCGGCAGAGCCTCGCCATTCTTCGTTTTCTAAGCCTCGCCTAATAAACTTGATAGTATAAGGCACTGACATAATATTCTCTATACATGTACCATCAGTAAGCGTATGGTCATGTAACTAGTTTGTATTTATCGAAACCATGGGGTCAAATAAGGCGGGCGAAGAAATTTGCAGTAACTACGTGATCTCATTCTGTTACACATTTATAAGCTTGTTTTACAATTGTTGATCGTTGTGAAATAATCAGATGAGCGATTCAGGCTCATAATGGCCCTCTTGTTTAAGGCATGGAAGCTTTACTTTCACTTAAATGTCATGCTTTTCACTACAGTTCACCATCATTGGGACAGACAGTACTGCGATACAGGCCCGCTTGTGCATCTGGTTTCAAATGGTGACCATGAGTCATATTGAAAACTTGTTATGATACTGGAAAATAAACAATCGTCTTCTGTAAATAACAAAAGCTAGCGATGTAATATTGTGTTTGTCGCATTAGCTTAGTCCTCAACACTGTTTTGCATGTGCTGATGTTGTTGTTGCTGATGATGATTAATAACAACATCAAGTTGAATTGTTATAAGATTCATGTATGCAAGTAGAATGTCAACAGGTCCTCTTGTTTTACCTTTTCATAAATAATCCTTGTAGATTAGACTGTTGGTTTATACAAATGATATCCGACGTGAAAAATGGCTTCAGACTTCGCCAGTATACACTAGATTACAGAATGTGTGCACATGCTCGAACTGAGTAGGGATCCCATTTTTGTAAATCGAGATACTAAAATTGTTCTCAAGAACCATTTCTACATAGTTTGAAGGTTGCTTTAATTATTTAGTCTTTACTTAACTTACACACTAGTTTATAAGACCTTGGAAGATAATGGCAGAGACTTTGAAACAGCCAGTTTCTGTTTATTAATAGTTGAGTTATCTGACTTTAAATTGGCAAAAATACATAAATTTGCCTTGTGAGCACTCTAGCCACTTCGATTTGCCATCAGGTATTTATGCAACTTACATAGTGAGATCAATAAGATCTCGGATGAGTTCTTGAACCAGCTAGATTTGAATGAAAATAGCTCCGTTATCTGCTATTAAATGTGAAAAATGCATAATGTTGCCTTATGTACACTCTAAACCGTCCGTTTGTTATCTGATATTTACCAAACGTACACAGTAGTAATATATCCATACAATCTCAGAGGATTTCTTGAATCAGCTAGATTCGTTGCTAGTAGCTGAGTTATGGTCCTTGAGTTATTAAACGTTTTACATAGACTCATATAACGAAAATCTTTTAGAAAAAGTCGTCTGCTCTGAAACCACAAGGTATAGACCTCTCATATATTGCAAGTAGCATATTAGCTTATGATCTTTTACCAAATGTGTTCAAAATGTGACGCTGGGGTAAATCTGGCCCCGCCTTAGTGGTCATAGATGTTTCAAAAGAGTTAATTAAAGGGGCATCTTTAAAACAAATCTTCTTTTCTGAAAGTACCATAAGCTTATTTACCTCTACCTGGTGTTAAACTTGGCCCCGCTCCAGGGATAACGTGCTTAGCATATACTGCTCTGCTAAAGTTCAGCAGTGAAAAAGAAGCACAACCATTTAGTTTCACCGCACGATCATACATTTTCAGAATAGTTTAATGAATGCATTATGTGGGGCTCACTTATTTTGAGCCAATCCCGGAACATGTTTCCATTTTTATCTAAAGGGCTGATATTAGGCATGCATCATTATATTATGAGGTTTCTAAAGTTGTACAAATGAGGACCCTGGTGTAAATATTGACTAGGGGTCGAGCAATGTTAAATACCTTGAAAACAAATAAATAATACAACTAGTCCTTTTAGCAGTATACCGCCCCCGTGCCCTTTTGTGCCTCTTGATCAATGGTTGCTTTTAGATGTAGTTCATTGTTATTGTTACTACAAGCGTGTTGTGTTTCTTTTTGGTTTCTGTCCTTCCCTGTTTAACATTAATGGAGCCATAATGTTAAAATGGGGATTCACTGGAAGCAACAAACACAAACAATAGAGACAAATAGCAGACTCAGTTTTATGGAGTAATTTTAAGATGTAATATAAGGTGCAACACCTATCACGTCCATAGCACATGCTTACGCAGTATTCCACTTTAAAACTATAAATATTGCACTTGATGATCCCAAATGACAGTATGTAATAACACTACTGATGTGTCGACGGGGTGACGTTATACAACCACCACACAGCAGTAAATAATCCCATTTTGAATGTTAGTACATAATGAAGAGAGGAACATTTGGAAGCAACACACACGAACAAATGCAGAAAGTATCAGACTGTTTTAATGAGCCTGTTAATGAACGGTAATATAAGGTGCAAAACCGTTCACGTCCCCTAGCACCGATTTAGATGAAACACACATGACGGGATTCCAAAGGACCAGTAATGTTGATTTAATTCTTTTTCAGATGCTGATTTCTGTTCATTTAAAACAATACGTGGAAAATATAAAATTGAGTCTGCTATAGTAAAAACTTCTCTCCCTTGTTGTGTTTATTGCTTCCAAGAGATCTCATTTTCAGTATGTATTGTCTTTCACACTAGCGTTCGTTTAATGCTGTGTGGCGTCCGTAAAAGGTCGATCTGACTACAAATCAGTAGTGATATTACTTTCTGATCCACTGGGATCATTAAGAACAATCTTTGTGGATTTAAAGTAGAATACCGCTTAAAGGTACACAATCCATATTTAATAATGTAAAGTACACCAGCGCAATACATATGCATAGTATATTTTCGCAACAATTTCATTGTTATGGTCCATACCTAACTTTATTGGCACGATTTGGGAGTGAGTGGCTATTTCGTTTATCTCTCTGTTGAAATTGAAATCGAGTACTGATTTAAGGATCGCGATACTGTACAGAATTATACAAATACACACGCGTCGCTCTGTTCGATAACTTCGTCTAATACAACACTATACAGTCTTGCATAATAGCTGAAACAATGGCTCAAACATGAAATAAATTGACCTAAGCATAGTCCTTTTTATAAGTCCACTTTATTCTCAGTAAATATCACACGACAATTAAATTAATTCCAACAAGTAACACAAATTCAAATTTCAATAATTCATCGGTTCGTTCGTAACAAAAACACCGATACCATTTTGTATATAAAAATGCATGCTTTTGATGTAAGCGGTATGCATAAACATGCTTTTACATGTATTTGCAGACGTGTATTCTATATCATTCATGATCACACAAATGCTGGAATAAATTACCTAAAGTAAACGTCTCCTGAAAACCTATTTCATATGTGTGCTTTATAAGTACCCCGTTTATGATGCCCCTTATTTCGCTATTTCTTTGACATACATACATACATACATACATACATACATACATACATCAAACATATTTCTTGGATTTACATGGATTATTAATTTAAACAATAATGTACGAGCTTAAACTTTAGTTGTTTGTGTGTTATGGTACATCCAGAATAAAGCAATGTAAACATATTTTTTCAAAGCTATCTATTTGAATGTTGCGTATTTAAAAATTAAAGATTATATACATATAATATATAAAAATGTCACAAACAGCAAATCCGCAAACGTCATCTACTTAATGACGTGCTTGATTTGCAAAAAACAGTATGTCGGTGAAACGAAGCAGGCACTGAACCTCCGATTCAACCTCCATCGCTCCGATTGTAAATTACGTAGGTTTGCTAGGTATATATAGGGAGAAACATTTGTGAACTACCAAGGACAGACAACCTTCGGACGAACTACGGCAGGGCGCCTAGCTATGACGAGATACACAGAAATCAGGCATGTGAATTCACTCCTTAAAAAAGGTAGTTGCAACACACGTTGATGAACTGTATCTCTACATCATAACACGCTCGTCTGGAGGCACAATTAACATATAGACGCATACATACATACAATTATAGCTCATATGAGTGGGCCACATTTAAGCGTTCAACCACACACAGCTATATTGAGACAGTGACAATGAAAGGTGCCGGATCTTTGGGATACTGTGAATTCGGTATATATAATATAATAAAGGGAGAGAATTAGAACTCACTACGGCAACTTTCTAAATTGGG
Organism: Cyrtodaria siliqua; assembly: GCA_037043455.1. Taxonomy (NCBI): domain Eukaryota; kingdom Metazoa; phylum Mollusca; class Bivalvia; order Adapedonta; family Hiatellidae; genus Cyrtodaria; species Cyrtodaria siliqua. Next base: position 36,394 of record JAWPHD010013343.1, read on the forward strand.
ATCTCGTGAGAGATTCACGTTCACAAGGCAGAATTATATATAGGGAGAAACATTTGTGAACTACCAAGGACAGACAACCTTCGGACGAACTACGGCAGGGCACCTAGCTATGACGAGATACACAGAAATCAGGCATGTGAATTCACTCCTTAAAAAAGGTAGTTGCAACACACGTTGATGAACTGTATCTCTACATCATAACACGCTCGTCTGGAGGCACAATTAACATATAGACGCATACATACATACAATTATAGCTCATATGAGTGGGCCACATTTAAGCGTTCAACCACACACAGCTATATTGAGACAGTGACAATGAAAGGTGCCGGATCTTTGGGATACTGTGAATTCGGTATATATAATATAATAAAGGGAGAGAATTAGAACTCACTACGGCAACTTTCTAAATTGGGATCTCGTGAGAGATTCACGTTCACAAGGCAGAATTATATATAGGGAGAAACATTTGTGAACTACCTAGGACAGACAACCTTCGGACGAACTACGGCAGGGCGCCTAGCTATGACGAGATACACAGAAATCAGGCATGTGAATTCACTCCTTAAAAAAGGTAGTTGCAACACACGTTGATGAACTGTATCTCTACATCATAACACGCTCGTCTGGAGGCACACTTAACATATAGACGCATACATACATACAATTATAGCTCATATGAGTGGGCCACATTTAAGCGTTCAACCACACACAGCTATATTGAGACAGTGACAATGAAAGGTGCCGGATCTTTGGGATACTGTGAATTCGGTATATATAATATAATAAAGGGAAAGAATTAGAACTCACTACGGCAACTTTCTAAATTGGGATCTCGTGAGAGATTCACGTTCACAAGGCAGAATTATATATAGGGAGAAACATTTGTGAACTACCAAGGACAGACAACCTTCGGACGAACTACGGCAGGGCGCCTAGCTATGACAAGATACACAGAAATCAGGCATGTGAATTCACTCCTTAAAAAAGGTAGTTGCAACACACGTTGATGAACTGTATCTCTACATCATAACACGCTCGTCTGGAGGCACACTTAACATATAGACGCATACATACATACAATTATAGCTCATATGAGTGGGCCACATTTAAGCGTTCAACCACACACAGCTATATTGAGACAGTGACAATGAAAGGTGCCGGATCTTTGGGATACTGTGAATTCGGTATATATAATATAATAAAGGGAAAGAATTAGAACTCACTACGGCAACTTTCTAAATTGGGATCTCGTGAGAGATTCACGTTCACAAGGCAGAATTATATATAGGGAGAAACATTTGTGAACTACCAAGGACAGACAACCTTCGGACGAACTACGGCAGGGCGCCTAGCTATGACAAGATACACAGAAATCAGGCATGTGAATTCACTCCTTAAAAAAGGTAGTTGCAACACACGTTGATGAACTGTATCTCTACATCATAACACGCTCGTCTGGAGGCACAATTAACATATAGATGCATACATACATACAATTATAGCTCATATGAGTGGGCCACATTTAAGCGTTCAACCACACACAGCTATATTGAGACAGTGACAATGAAAGGTGCCGGATCTTTGGGATACTGTGAATTCGGTATATATAATATAATAAAGGGAGAGAATTAGAACTCACTACGGCAACTTTCTAAATTGGGATCTCGTGAGAGATTCACGTTCACAAGGCAGAATTATATATAGGGAGAAACATTTGTGAACTACCAAGGACAGACAACCTTCGGACTAACTACGGCAGGGCGCCTAGCTATGACGAGATACACAGAAATCAGGCATGTGAATTCACTCCTTAAAAAAGGTAGTTGCAACACACGTTGATGAACTGTATCTCTACATCATAACACGCTCGTCTGGAGGCACAATTAACATATAGACGCATACATACATACAATTATAGCTCATATGAGTGGGCCACATTTAAGCGTTCAACCACACACAGCTATATTGAGACAGTGACAATGAAAGGTGCCGGATCTTTGGGATACTGTGAATTCGGTATATATAATATAATAAAGGGAGAGAATTAGAACTCACTACGGCAACTTTCTAAATTGGGATCTCGTGAGAGATTCACGTTCACAAGGCAGAATTATATATAGGGAGAAACATTTGTGAACTACCAAGGACAGACAACCTTCGGACGAACTACGGCAGGGCGCCTAGCTATGACGAGATACACAGAAATCGGGCATGTGAATTCACTCCTTAAAAAAGGTAGTTGCAACACACGTTGATGAACTGTATCTCTACATCATAACACGCTCGTCTGGAGGCACAATTAACATATAGACGCATACATACATACAATTATAGCTCATATGAGTGGGCCACATTTAAGCGTTCAACCACACACAGCTATATTGAGACAGTGACAATGAAAGGTGCCGGATCTTTGGGATACTGTGAATTCGGTATATATAATATAATAAAGGGAAAGAATTAGAACTCACTACGGCAACTTTCTAAATTGGGATCTCGTGAGAGATTCACGTTCACCAGGCAGAATTATATATAGGGAGAAACATTTGTGAACTACCAAGGACAGACAACCTTCGGACGAACTACGGCAGGGCGCCTAGCTATGACGAGATACACAGAAATCAGGCATGTGAATTCACTCCTTAAAAAAGGTAGTTGCAACACACGTTGATGAACTGTATCTCTACATCATAACACGCTCGTCTGGAGGCACAATTAACATATAGACGCATACATACATACAATTATAGCTCATATGAGTGGGCCACATTTAAGCGTTCAACCACACACAGCTATATTGAGACAGTGACAATGAAAGGTGCCGGATCTTTGGGATACTGTGAATTCGGTATATATAATATAATAAAGGGAGAGAATTAGAACTCACTACGGCAACTTTCTAAATTGGGATCTCGTGAGAGATTCACGTTCACAAGGCAGAATTATATATAGGGAGAAACATTTGTGAACTACCTAGGACAGACAACCTTCGGACGAACTACGGCAGGGCGCCTAGCTATGACGAGATACACAGAAATCAGGCATGTGAATTCACTCCTTAAAAAAGGTAGTTGCAACACACGTTGATGAACTGTATCTCTACATCATAACACGCTCGTCTGGAGGCACAATTAACATATAGACGCATACATACATACAATTATAGCTCATATGAGTGGGCCACATTTAAGCGTTCAACCACACACAGCTATATTGAGACAGTGACAATGAAAGGTGCCGGATCTTTGGGATACTGTGAATTCGGTATATATAATATAATAAAGGGAAAGAATTAGAACTCACTACGGCAACTTTCTAAATTGGGATCTCGTGAGAGATTCACGTTCACAAGGCAGAATTATATATAGGGAGAAACATTTGTGAACTACCAAGGACAGACAACCTTCGGACGAACTACGGCAGGGCGCCTAGCTATGACGAGATACACAGAAATCAGGCATGTGAATTCACTCCTTAAAAAAGGTAGTTGCAACACACGTTGATGAACTGTATCTCTACATCATAACACGCTCGTCTGGAGGCACAATTAACATATAGACGCATACATACATACAATTATAGCTCATATGAGTGGGCCACATTTAAGCGTTCAACCACACACAGCTATATTGAGACAGTGACAATGAAAGGTGCCGGATCTTTGGGATACTGTGAATTCGGTATATATAATATAATAAAGGGAGAGAATTAGAACTCACTACGGCAACTTTCTAAATTGGGATCTCGTGAGAGATTCACGTTCACAAGGCAGAATTATATATAGGGAGAAACATTTGTGAACTACCAAGGACAGACAACCTTCGGACGAACTACGGCAGGGCGCCTAGCTATGACGAGATACACAGAAATCAGGCATGTGAATTCACTCCTTAAAAAAGGTAGTTGCAACACACGTTGATGAACTGTATCTCTACATCATAACACGCTCGTCTGGAGGCACAATTAACATATAGACGCATACATACATACAATTATAGCTCATATGAGTGGGCCACATTTAAGCGTTCAACCACACACAGCTATATTGAGACAGTGACAATGAAAGGTGCCGGATCTTTGGGATACTGTGAATTCGGTATATATAATATAATAAAGGGAAAGAATTAGAACTCACTACGGCAACTTTCTAAATTGGGATCTCGTGAGAGATTCACGTTCACCAGGCAGAATTATATATAGGGAGAAACATTTGTGAACTACCAAGGACAGACAACCTTCGGACGAACTACGGCAGGGCGCCTAGCTATGACGAGATACACAGAAATCAGGCATGTGAATTCACTCCTTAAAAAAGGTAGTTGCAACACACGTTGATGAACTGTATCTCTACATCATAACACGCTCGTCTGGAGGCACAATTAACATATAGACGCATACATACATACAATTATAGCTCATATGAGTGGGCCACATTTAAGCGTTCAACCACACACAGCTATATTGAGACAGTGACAATGAAAGGTGCCGGATCTTTGGGATACTGTGAATTCGGTATATATAATATAATAAAGGGAGAGAATTAGAACTCACTACGGCAACTTTCTAAATTGGGATCTCGTGAGAGATTCACGTTCACAAGGCAGAATTATATATAGGGAGAAACATTTGTGAACTACCAAGGACAGACAACCTTCGGACGAACTACGGCAGGGCGCCTAGCTATGACGAGATACACAGAAATCAGGCATGTGAATTCACTCCTTAAAAAAGGTAGTTGCAACACACGTTGATGAACTGTATCTCTACATCATAACACGCTCGTCTGGAGGCACAATTAACATATAGACGCATACATACATACAATTATAGCTCATATGAGTGGGCCACATTTAAGCGTTCAACCACACACAGCTATATTGAGACAGTGACAATGAAAGGTGCCGGATCTTTGGGATACTGTGAATTCGGTATATATAATATAATAAAGGGAGAGAATTAGAACTCACTACGGCAACTTTCTAAATTGGGATCTCGTGAGAGATTCACGTTCACAAGGCAGAATTATATATAGGGAGAAACATTTGTGAACTACCTAGGACAGACAACCTTCGGACGAACTACGGCAGGGCGCCTAGCTATGACGAGATACACAGAAATCAGGCATGTGAATTCACTCCTTAAAAAAGGTAGTTGCAACACACGTTGATGAACTGTATCTCTACATCATAACACGCTCGTCTGGAGGCACAATTAACATATAGACGCATACATACATACAATTATAGCTCATATGAGTGGGCCACATTTAAGCGTTCAACCACACACAGCTATAGTGAGACAGTGACAATGAAAGGTGCCGGATCTTTGGGATACTGTGAATTCGGTATATATAATATAATAAAGGGAGAGAATTAGAACTCACTACGGCAACTTTCTAAATTGGGATCTCGTGAGAGATTCACGTTCACAAGGCAGAATTATATATAGGGAGAAACATTTGTGAACTACCAAGGACAGACAACCTTCGGACGAACTACGGCAGGGCGCCTAGCTATGACGAGATACACAGAAATCAGGCATGTGAATTTACTCCTTAAAAAAGGTAGTTGCAACACACGTTGATGAACTGTATCTCTACATCATAACACGCTCGTCTGGAGGCACAATTAACATATAGACGCATACATACATACAATTATAGCTCATATGAGTGGGCCACATTTAAGCGTTCAACCACACACAGCTATATTGAGACAGTGACAATGAAAGGTGCCGGATCTTTGGGATACTGTGAATTCGGTATATATAATATAATAAAGGGAGAGAATTAGAACTCACTACGGCAACTTTCTAAATTGGGATCTCGTGAGAGATTCACGTTCACAAGGCAGAATAATATATAGGGAGAAACATTTGTGAACTACCAAGGACAGACAACCTTCGGACGAACTACGGCAGGGCGCCTAGCTATGACGAGATACACAGAAATCAGGCATGTGAATTCACTCCTTAAAAAAGGTAGCTGCAACACACGTTGATGAACTGTATCTCTACATCATAACACGCTCGTCTGGAGGCACAATTAACATATAGACGCATACATACATACAATTATAGCTCATATGAGTGGGCCACATTTAAGCGTTCAACCACACACAGCTATATTGAGACAGTGACAATGAAAGGTGCCGGATCTTTGGGATACTGTGAATTCGGTATATATAATATAATAAAGGGAGAGAATTAGAACTCACTACGGCAACTTTCTAAATTGGGATCTCGTGAGAGATTCACGTTCACAAGGCAGAATTATATATAGGGAGAAACATTTGTGAACTACCAAGGACAGACAACCTTCGGACGAACTACGGCAGGGCGCCTAGCTATGACGAGATACACAGAAATCAGGCATGTGAATTCACTCCTTAAAAAAGGTAGTTGCAACACACGTTGATGAACTGTATCTCTACATCATAACACGCTCGTCTGGAGGCACAATTAACATATAGACGCATACATACATACAATTATAGCTCATATGAGTGGGCCACATTTAAGCGTTCAACCACACACAGCTATATTGAGACAGTGACAATGAAAGGTGCCGGATCTTTGGGATACTGTGAATTCGGTATATATAATATAATAAAGGGAGAGAATTAGAACTCACTACGGCAACTTTCTAAATTGGGATCTCGTGAGAGATTCACGTTCACAAGGTAGAATTATATATAGGGAGAAACATTTGTGAACTACCAAGGACAGACAACCTTCGGACGAACTACGGCAGGGCGCCTAGATATGACGAGATACACAGAAATCAGGCATGTGAATTCACTCCTTAAAAAAGGTAGTTGCAACACACGTTGATGAACTGTATCTCTACATCATAACACGCTCGTCTGGAGGCACAATTAACATATAGACGCATACATACATACAATTATAGCTCATATGAGTGGGCCACATTTAAGCGTTCAACCACACACAGCTATATTGAGACAGTGACAATGAAAGGTGCCGGATCTTTGGGATACTGTGAATTCGGTATATATAATATAATAAAGGGAGAGAATTAGAACTCACTACGGCAACTTTCTAAATTGGGATCTCGTGAGAGATTCACGTTCACAAGGCAGAATTATATATAGGGAGAAACATTTGTGAACTACCAAGGACAGACAACCTTCGGACGAACTACGGCAGGGCGCCTAGCTATGACGAGATACACAGAAATCAGGCATGTGAATTCACTCCTTAAAAAAGGTAGTTGCAACACACGTTGATGAACTGTATCTCTACATCATAACACGCTCGTCTGGAGGCACAATTAACATATAGACGCATACATACATACAATTATAGCTCATATGAGTGGGCCACATTTAAGCGTTCAACCACACACAGCTATATTGAGACAGTGACAATGAAAGGTGCCGGATCTTTGGGATACTGTGAATTCGGTATATATAATATAATAAAGGGAGAGAATTAGAACTCACTACGGCAACTTTCTAAATTGGGATCTCGTGAGAGATTCACGTTCACAAGGCAGAATTATATATAGGGAGAAACATTTGTGAACTACCAAGGACAGACAACCTTCGGACGAACTACGGCAGGGCGCCTAGCTATGACGAGATACACAGAAATCAGGCATGTGAATTCACTCCTTCAAAACGGTAGTTGCAACACACGTTGATGAACTGTATCTCTACATCATAACACGCTCGTCTGGAGGCACAATTAACATATAGACGCATACATACATACAATTATAGCTCATATGAGTGGGCCACATTTAAGCGTTCAACCACACACAGCTATATTGAGACAGTGACAATGAAAGGTGCCGGATCTTTGGGATACTGTGAATTCGGTATATATAATATAATAAAGGGAGAGAATTAGAACTCACTACGGCAACTTTCTAAATTGGGATCTCGTGAGAGATTCACGTTCACAAGGCAGAATTATATATAGGGAGAAACATTTGTGAACTACCAAGGACAGACAACCTTCGGACGAACTACGGCAGGGCGCCTAGCTATGACGAGATACACAGAAATCAGGCATGTGAATTCACTCCTTAAAAAAGGTAGTTGCAACACACGTTGATGAACTGTATCTCTACATCATAACACGCTCGTCTGGAGGCACAATTAACATATAGACGCATACATACATACAATTATAGCTCATATGAGTGGGCCACATTTAAGCGTTCAACCACACACAGCTATATTGAGACAGTGACAATGAAAGGTGCCGGATCTTTGGGATACTGTGAATTCGGTATATATAATATAATAAAGGGAGAGAATTAGAACTCACTACGGCAACTTTCTAAATTGGGATCTCGTGAGAGATTCACGTTCACAAGGCAGAATTATATATAGGGAGAAACATTTGTGAACTACCAAGGACAGACAACCTTCGGACGAACTACGGCAGGGCGCCTAGCTATGACGAGATACACAGAAATCAGGCATGTGAATTCACTCCTTAAAAAAGGTAGTTGCAACACACGTTGATGAACTGTATCTCTACATCATAACACGCTCGTCTGGAGGCACAATTAACATATAGACGCATACATACATACAATTATAGCTCATATGAGTGGGCCACATTTAAGCGTTCAACCACACACAGCTATATTGAGACAGTGACAATGAAAGGTGCCGGATCTTTGGGATACTGTGAATTCGGTATATATAATATAATAAAGGGAGAGAATTAGAACTCACTACGGCAACTTTCTAAATTGGGATCTCGTGAGAGATTCACGTTCACAAGGCAGAATTATATATAGGGAGAAACATTTGTGAACTACCAAGGACCGACAACCTTCGGACGAACTACGGCAGGGCGCCTAGCTATGACGAGATACACAGAAATCAGGCATGTGAATTCACTCCTTAAAAAAGGTAGTTGCAACACACGTTGATGAACTGTATCTCTACATCATAACACGCTCGTCTGGAGGCACAATTAACATATAGACGCATACATACATACAATTATAGCTCATATGAGTGGGCCACATTTAAGCGTTCAACCACACACAGCTATATTGAGACAGTGACAATGAAAGGTGCCGGATCTTTGGGATACTGTGAATTCGGTATATATAATATAATAAAGGGAGAGAATTAGAACTCACTACGGCAACTTTCTAAATTGGGATCTCGTGAGAGATTCACGTTCACAAGGCAGAATTATATATAGGGAGAAACATTTGTGAACTACCAAGGACAGACAACCTTCGGACGAACTACGGCAGGGCGCCTAGCTATGACGAGATACACAGAAATCAGGCATGTGAATTCACTCCTTAAAAAAGGTAGTTGCAACACACGTTGATGAACTGTATCTCTACATCATAACACGCTCGTCTGGAGGCACAATTAACATATAGACGCATACATACATACAATTATAGCTCATATGAGTGGGCCACATTTAAGCGTTCAACCACACACAGCTATATTGAGACAGTGACAATGAAAGGTGCCGGATCTTTGGGATACTGTGAATTCGGTATATATAATATAATAAAGGGAGAGAATTAGAACTCACTACGGCAACTTTCTAAATTGGGATCTCGTGAGAGATTCACGTTCACAAGGCAGAATTATATATAGGGAGAAACATTTGTGAACTACCAAGGACAGACAACCTTCGGACGAACTACGGCAGGGCGCCTAGCTATGACGAGATACACAGAAATCAGGCATGTGAATTCACTCCTTAAAAAAGGTAGTTGCAACACACGTTGATGAACTGTATCTCTACATCATAACACGCTCGTCTGGCGGCACAATTAACATATAGACGCATACATACATACAATTATAGCTCATATGAGTGGGCCACATTTATATATAAGGGTGAGAAAATACATACATCTACAAAATACCTTTCAAAAAGCACTGGATCCCCGAGGGGATACGAAAATGTTGGAATAAATTAATAGATGGGGAAAAAAACATTTATACAGTGCTATAGTTTACAAAAACTCAAGCGCTTTCGGCTAACGCCTTCATCAGGAGTACACAAACACGAAAATAACAAATACGAAACAAAAAACACTAAAATACACGGCAGTTTAAATAAAACTCTTTGAGAAACAACTTATCGTTTGGCAGTGTTGCAGAAACTGTTTTCTTTGAATAGACACTCTGGAGCCAAATGTGATACTAATAAAAGAACATATCTGGTTGGATGAGGGAAGAACTGTACCCTGACATTTAGTTATGAAGAGAGAGTAAAAATGTGAAAAAGATAACACAAGCCCTACCTCAAAAGCTTAAACCTAAAATCGATACTGCAGGATAAAGTATAAAGCAAGTGAAAACAATGACTAAGGCTAAACAAATTAAATTAAATAAATGGAGATATTTTGATCAAGGGAAGTAACAAAAGTACTAATAATAGAACATTGCTGGTTGGATTAAAGTGAAATTGTACGCTGACAAGCACGTCAAGCACGTCATTAAGTAGATGACGTTTGCGGATTTGCAGTTTGTGACACTTTTGATTGTGTTTTTGGCACCGAGTGAAGATAAGAAATAATTTGCGGGAGACATGTATTTACAAGTCTGACATCTCGATGTATGGCAAGGGCCTGACTGTCCTGTGGTCTGAGTATTGGAGTCGGGTTTCAACTTGGCTGCAACAAGGATGTCGCGGAGACTATTAGGTCTCCTGTACGCCATAATGGGTTTTCTAGGCAGCATTTTGTTCAGCCGTTCTGACTCCTCTATGTGTGACCAGTGTTTATTAATAATCTGTTTCACATTGGGAAGGTCAGGGTGGTTAATGACGTGCTTGATTTGCAAAAAACAGTATGTCGGTGAAACAAAGCAGGCGTTGAACCTCCGATTTAACCTCCATCGCTCCGATTGTAAATTACGTAGGTTTGCTAGGTCGCCAGCGGCCGAACACTTCAGTTCAGAAGGCCACACGTTCAACGACTTGTCTCTGACATGCATCGAACACAATCCAAATTGGACCGACGCAGAACGTAAATTGCGTGAAACGTACTGGATAAGACGCTTAAACACAAAACATCCAGTAGGAATCAACAAAGGGGACTAGATACATCTTACAGAATATATAAATGTAAACACATATACTCCGGTTTTTATTACTTCCCTTGATCCAATTTTCTCCATTTATATATTATTTTAGCCTTATTCAATTAACTTTGGAGTTGTTTTTGCTATATCCTGCAGTATCGATTCTTTGTCTTATGTATAGAAGTAGGGTCATTCACTCACATACTCTCTTCTCATAACTAATAATAAATGTCAGCGTACAATTTCACTTTAATCCAACCAGCAATGTTCTATTATTAGTACTTTTGTTACTTCCCTTGATCAAAATATCTCCATTTATTTAATTTAATTTGTTTAGCCTTAGTCATTGTTTTCACTAGCTTTGGAGTTGCTTTATACTTTATCCTGCAGTATCGATTTTAGGTTTAAGCTTTTGAGGTAGGGCTTGTGTTATCTTTTTCACATTTTTACTCTCTCTTCATAACTAAATGTCAGGGTACAGTTCTTCCCTCATCCAACCAGATATGTTCTTTTATTAGTATCACATTTGGCTCCAGAGTGTCTATTCAAAGAAAACAGTTTCTGCAACACTGCCAAACGATAAGTTGTTTCTCAAAGAGTTTTATTTAAACTGCCGTGTATATTAGTGTTTTTTGTTTCGTATTTGTTATTTTCGTGTTTGTGTACTCCTGATGAAGGCGTTAGCCGAAAGCGCTTGAGTTTTTGTAAACTATAGCACTGTATAAATGTTTTTTTCCCCATCTCTATATATATATATATATATATATATATATATATATGCTTACATATATATATATAGTATACATAGTTATGTATATATGGCTTGTTATACTAGTAGAATTTGTATCTCGGTTCGGAACTATTTGCTAGACTGTGTGCAGTGTATGAATACGTTGTCATTAAGGTGGAACGGAATAGTTCCATAGTGAAGGGCAGCCTGTTGACATAGTAGCTGGCTTCTACGTGGTCTGTTTATATGGCTGCCAAGCTGCATAAGCGTCGACACGCACGTTGTTGTGCCTTCAATGAATGTCTGCTTTACTTCATCTTTTCCTTCTTCTGCTCATTTCTCCGTTCTTTTCTCTCTATCGATGGAAAGGTACATAGACCCCAATAAAACGAAGCATTGTGTCTACGGCCATATCACGTTGAAAGCACCGGTTCTCGTCCGATCACCGAACTTAAGCAACGTCGAGCCCGGTTAGTACTTGGATGGTTGACCGCCTGGGAATACCGGGTGCTGTAGACTTTTCTTTTTATATATTATTATTTTATCATCTGTCACCTGTTTCTTCTTCTTTCACTTTTCTCAGTTATGTCTGTTTTGTTTGCATTTTCCTTCAGAAAACATGCACTGAGAACAAATACGCAGTAAAATAAGGCAGTTGTTGGTTTTTAATATCAGTGTCAGATAATTAAACGCGTAATCGAGTGTGCCGATCGTTTACAGACAACGTATATATACTGAACACAAATTCAGGTGCTGTGGTAAAGGTCATCGGAGGTGAAAGCAGTGTTGAGAGCAGTGTTTTGGTGACCTACCTACATGTATGTGGGACACTCTCTACAGTGGAGTTTGTTGAAGTTTTCGTATTTTTAAGGCAGTTGCTGTTTCACGACGAGAGCGGCGCGGCGCGGAGTGGAGTGGACACACGTTTATTAACTGCTGCAACGAAGCGAATGGCTGTGTGTTTGACGGACGCATCTTACATGGTCTCCCAATTATGCAGACCCTCTTGTACTACGGACTGTGCGTCAGCGGCCTACGGTGATGCATGCGTTCAGAGCGAGTGTGCGTGCGTGCGTGCGTGCGTACGTGCGTGCGTGTGTGTTAACGGGTTGTGAGTGAGTGCGTGCGGGTGTGTACATGTATGTACGTGTGTGTATTTGCGTGTTTACGCGTGTACGCGTGTGCGTGTGTTTACGTATTTTTACGTGTTTTACGTGTGTGTGTGTGTGTGTGTGTGTGTGTGTGTGTGTGTGTGTGTGTGTTCTTGTGTTCACGTGTACTGTGTATGTGTGTACGTGTGTACCTGTGTAAGTTTGTATTTGTGCATGTGTGTACGTGTGAGTACGTATGTGTTTGCGCGTGTGTGCGTGTGTGTGTTTAAGTGTGTTAAAGTATGTTTACCTGTGTGAGTGTGTGTTTGTGTGTGTGCATGCGTGTGTGCGTGCGTGTGTGCACGTGTTCGTGTACGTGTGTTCTTGTGTTCACGTGTACTGTGTATGTGTGTACGTGTGTACCAGTGTATGTGTGTGCGTGTGTATTTGTACATGTGTGTACGTGTGTGTGTGTGCGTGTGTGTGTTTACGTGTGTTAACGTATGTTTACGTGTTTCTACGTGTGTTTACCTCTGTGCATGTGTGTGTGTGTGTATGTGTGTGTTTGTGTACGTGCGTGCATGCGTGCGTGCGTGTGTGCGTGCGTATGTGCGTGCGTGCGTGCGTGTATGCGTTTACGTGCGCGTGCGAGTGCTCGCGCGTGCGTGCGTGTGTGCGTGCGTGTGTGCGTGCGTGTGTGTACGTGTGTGTACGTGTGTGTGTACCTGTGTTCTTGTGTTCACGTGTACTGTGTGTACGTGTGTACATGTGTATGTGTGTAAGTGTGTATTTGTACATGTGTGTACGTGTGTGTACGTGCGTGTTTGTTTGCGTTTACGTGTGTGAGTGTGTGAACGTGTGTTCTTGTGTTCACGTGTACTATGTATGTGTGTACGTGTGTACATGTGTATGTGTGTAAGTGTGTATTTGTACATGTGTGTACGTGTGTGTACGTGCGTGTTTGTGTGCGCGCGCGCGTGTGTGTGTGTGTGTGTACGTATGTGTGTGTGTGTGTGTGTGTGTGTGTGTGTGTGTGTGTGTGTGTGTGTGTGTGTGTGTGTGTGTGTGTGTGTGTGTGTGTGTGTGTGTGTGTGTGTGTGTGTGTGTGTGTGTGTGTGTGTGTGTGTGTGTTTGTACATGTGTGTGTGTGTGTGTTTGTGTGTGTGTACGTGTGTTCTTGTGTTACGTGTACTGTGCATGTGTGTACGTGTGTGTACGTACGTGTTTGCGCGTGTTTGCGTGTGTGTGTGTGTGTGTTTACGTGTGTTAACGTATGTTTACCTGTGTGAGTGTGTGTTTGTGTGTGTGCATGCGTGTGTGCGTGCGTGTGTGCGCGTGTTCGTGTACGTGTGTACGTGTGTTTTTGTGTTCACGTGTACTGTGTATGTGTGTACGTGTATACCTGTGTATGTGTGTGCGTGTGTATTTGTACATGTGTGTGCGTGTGTGTGTGTTTACGTGTGTTAACGAATGTGTGTAAGTGTGTATTTGTACATGTTTGTACGTGTGTGTACGTGCGTGTTTGTTTGCGTGTACGTGTGTGTGTGTGTTTGTGTGTGTGTGTGAACGTGTGTTCTTGTGTTCACGTCTACTATGTATGTGTGTACGTGTGTACATGTGTATGTGTGTAAGTGTGTATTTGTACTTGTGTGTACGTGTGTGTACGTGCGTGTTTGTGCGCGCGCGCGCGCGTGTGTGTGTGTGTGTGTGTGTATGTGTGTGTGTGTGTGTTTGTGTGTGTTTACGTGCGTTAACGTGTGTTAACGTATGTTTACGTATGTTTACATGTGTGTGTTTGTGCATGCGTGCGTGCTTACGTGCGTGCGTGCGTGCGTGCGTGCGTGCACACACACACACACACGAACGTACATCCATGTACACGCACGCACGTACACGCACGCACGCACACATATATATATAGCCAATATAAGTTAATATAGCCATTAGTACCTCACAAGTCAAATCTTGTGTCTATATATATATATAAACCGTATACAACCCAAGCCTAGCTGCATAAGCTAATAATACACAATATATGTTGTTGTTAAAGTGATGTTTTTGCGTACCTTTTGGCGTGAGAGCTGTTGCACATTATATAACTTCTCATGACCAGACTCAATAAAACCAAGTTTGCTATTTTTGCTCGCTTGTTTGTTGCATCCAATGGATCCTCTTTATAATATAACGGAATGCTCCACTGAAAGATCCCTATTTTGATATCAGGCCTTTTGGACAACATTTTAATTAAGGTATTCTAATCAGTTTATATATTACTTACATCATATATTTAAGTGAAATTATATTGACATATGACCTAACACTAGAAATAAAACTGAGTCCCGTTCATGAAAAAGGCACCGCCTATGCGTCCCTTATTTGTATATTTGACAAGTCTACATGATGATGAACAGAGGGCATACATGTTTAAGTCCCGGCCAAACAATAGCTAATAAGCAGCACCTTGAATCAACATAGATAAGACTCGACATCTAAGTAAACTGTTACAAGAGATGTCTACAGTCCCCCTTCTTCATCGTTGTAGATTAGACTGTCAGGTAGTACAAATGCATTTCTCGGGTAAAAATTGCCAGTCCTGTGGGTAAATTAGTTCATTGGAAACTTGTATACTCAACAAAAATAGAAACGTCCCTCTTTTAAGCTGTGATTTGCATAGGGTTGACTTTGTTACACTTTGTGCACACATCTCGATATAATTTCATCCTTTTATACTTATCACTCAATCATTCAGATCAGTTTTAATAGTCATCAAAAACCAAAGTTTGTCTGTTGCTGCTAAAATAATGTTTTATTCAAATTGCGAAATCGCTATATTTTTATTTAAAGGGAGGTAATCTGAAAATATTCATTCTTGAAAGCTGTATGGCGCAAAAATGAGTGAAAAGATCAGCGTATTTTCTCTGTTTTTGTGGTGATGAGGTCATTCTCTGTTTATTTCAATATAAAAAAACTGTGTTAACTCAAAGTTTTAACCACAAGACCCGGAAATGCTGTTTAAACCAAATCAAGGGGAATAAGTTTGCCCACAAGTTTGATTCAAAGAAAATTATTTTCATGACAGTGCTGGCCTTTAACAAAGGTATTGACATATACAATTAAATAAAATAAAATTTCATTGTGTCTAAATCTATGGATAAATTTGGGGACGTTTCTATTTTTGCTCAGTTTAGATAGTTGTCTTTTAGAAGTTATGTTTATATTTTAGACTATACAGTTTGTTCGAATTAATTTCACGGGGCAAAAACTGGTCTGCCCAATTTGGATGTAAGAGAAACACTCTAAAATTATTATTCTGAAGAACGTTGGACATATGTTGTCAAAACTTATCGGTATATCCGAGTAGACTATGCTATCAGGTGATCGAATCAATCTATTTGGGATCGTGTTTATATAATCATATTCATGTCATACGTTCAGGTTCAGAATTGACCCTCTTCTATGCACTGTTAACTGATAAGCAATCATACAGACACAACTAACATAAAACATAGTTCCCCTTTTGACACTGAAACATATGCATACTGTTATTTCAGGTAATTAGACTACAATCAATGTTTGAGAGGTCATGTTTAAAAACTGTTTATGTAGTGTAATACAACTTAGGAAACTAGGAAATATTCTCAAAACAATTACAAAAGATATGTTGTTTATATCCGGAAATTTCAATATTCAAATACTAATATGCCAGTTCCTCGTTCCACTTTGATAATACTTCTAACCGAATATTTTGCAGAGACATCAGCGTTGAAATCGTTCAATCGAAAAAAAGAAAGAAAGTTTCTTAATGACGAGGAATTAAAGAAGATCCGAAAATGCATTCGGAAACATTCAGAAAAGCTCACAAAAACACACAGTAATTTAATACTGATTTCACTTGGTTTCATAGAATCGAAACCCTGCATTGCCTTGTATGTTGACCCTAACGTGAGTACACCATCAAGCGAAGCAAAGTTCCCTGAACAGCTTGATGATATCCCTGTTGATGTGAGGAAAGGTGAATTCAAGTTATGTGGAGCGAAGGATTTTAACCAACAGTTGAAAATGGGTTGTCGCATTGAGAGCAGATTTTCTGGTGGAACCATAGGTGTTTTTTTGGATTATCCAAACAAAACATGCTGTTTAACAAGTGCTCATGCGTTACTTTCTAAGCAAAGAATGCATGACTTGACCTCACCAAGAATTGTGGCAGGAGACAACATTCAAAGTATTGATCAATTTATTGATGGAGAGGTACACCAGTCAGATATTTCCATAGACAGACACTACTTTGGCAATGTTATAAAAGCAATATACAGAAAAGGTGGCGCAGAAAAGGCTGGCCTTGAAGTTGCACTTGTTCAAGTATACGAACGACATCCAGAATCTGGGAGTTTTCCACACGACAATTCAGGTACTGTATGTTTAACGTGAAATAATAAGAAAATCTATGACAAGAGAGATGATTTTAATTTTGATATTGTTAATTATCCCCATTTAGATGGGGATGTTCCCCGAGGAACTTATTCGTTTTCTAGAGCTTGTACTCGAGTTGAGGACTTTAATATTAATAATCTTTGTATAACTAAAAAGCTACTCCATCAGGGCTCCCAGTACCATAAACTTCGTAAAACCTTTGTAAATTTGTCTTATCGTAAACCTGATCTTCTTTCCAAATCTAAAAGTACATATACATGTAATTTAAGAACTCTTCTGCGACAATGATTATCACAACCTGAATTCTATGGTGATGTGATTTACAAAATTCGTAAGATCCTTGGTCATGATCACTATACTATCTTTGTTAAACTTGTTAAAATATTTATCAAAAGAGGTTATGTCCCTATCATTTTGCAACGCACTGCATGCTTGGTGGTGGACCCTTTACAGTACGCCACTATGCTTTTCTCTTTAATTGTGCTTTAATTGTGGACCCTATGATGACGTCTACCTAAAGCCCAAAAGGACGGTGACGTTTGATGTTTATCTGCAATCTTGTCTTGTCGTGCCCTCAGTCGTTTATTCTCTTGTTGCTCCGTCTTCTGCCAAGTCAATGAGTACCTTCTTTGTGGATTTCTAGGCTATTGTATTTTTGTATTAACATATAAACGAGCATCTTTGTATTTTACTTAAAGTGCATATTAATGCTGCCTTGTTGGTAAGAGAATAATTGATGGCGGGAATTTCTGTATTTACAATGGCCCGTTTTATTGAGATGACAGTAGGGTAAGTGTGAGGTTTGGTGCACCCAAGAACCTGGTTTAAACCCACAGCAGCATTTGTTGCTACTGACCGTTCCAAGGCGGTAGCCCTATTGTCAACCCTTTTTGTGTTTGTGACGTCATATGCCTTTATTCTTTATTACTATTGCCATTCATGTTTATCTTTTTGCGTGTTTTGGGGTTTACTGTGTTGTGTGAAAGCTTCATTTCCTGTTCGACTTTTATACTTATTTGTGTTTGTTTTTTTGATAATTATTTCAAAATATAATGTATATGAAATAATGATGCAGGTACATATTTAATGCGTTTATCATGTTTATTAAGCCATAACTGGAACATATACAGAACATAAATTATAGATGAATAATCGATCATATTGATTTTCATTAAATGTGGGTATTTTGGCTTTGATGAAGAAAACTATGTCGGTTAATTATGTTTATTAAACGAATTTCAATATGTTAACGCAATTATTTATTTTATCCGAGCCAGTTAACCTTTACCTTGTCATGTCATAACGTATCACGCATCAAGCCCGCGTGTTTTTTTTTAAATTCCTGTACAGTCATGGTAAATGGAAGATAATTTTACACAATTTTAATTTTGTGAAAATGTCTTGACAATTAAATGTACATTGTCATGAATACACATTACAAATATGCATATAAGTATGAACATATTTCAAACAATTATAGTGTTAAAAAATATTCAAAAATATTATTTTCGTGAAGACATAGTAGATAAAACCATAAAATGTATTCTCTATTATACCATATTTGTTTATCCTTAATTTCATAAGTATCATTGGATAGCTGAACTACTGTTGAAATAGCTTTTTTATTTCCATAAATAGCAAACAACCAAAGAGATGTGACGTTTGCTTCTGGAAAGACATGCCTTCCAAGTCTGTGTCAAAGTGATACTGAAGTCATAATGGTTGGGAGCGAATCCGGATTCACGAGGGGTGAATTTGACTTTCATGGATGTACTATAAATGTACCAATTGACATAGAACAAGGTCAAGAACAAAGACGTAGCTATTATACGCTATACAATCAAATCGCTATCCAATCGGCAAACGAAGATGGAACATCGTTTGGTCAACCTGGTGATTCTGGGGCTATGGTGTTTGTTCCTTTTGATGGAAACGACGCGGACTTGCGAGCACTTGGTATTTATTGCGGGAAATTGGTATCAGCGGATACCCAGGAGGAAATTTACCACTTTGTTACGCCCATCGAGGATATCCTTGAAGCACTGGGTCACCCTCGAATAAAAGAGTTCAAATTTACAGCTATGGATATGATTGCAAATCTTGACAGAAAAATAACCACAGAGTTTAGGCGTCTCTATCAGTATCTAGATTACCATAACTAGCGACAAATCAAACGTGATTATCTTCTTAGAGAAGAGTGATTTACTCGTAACGATGTGATTTTAACGAAAGAAAATAACACGTATTATTCTGTTTAAATGCAAACATGTTACATTTTAACCACTTGTATTGCATTATAGATCAGTTTCAAATCCACATCGCACTTTTGTTGTTTTTAGCTCTACTGATCAGAGATCAGCAGAGCTTATGCCGTGGTGCGGCGTCCGTCGTCCGTCTGTCCGTCTGTCCGTCCGTCTGTCTGTCCGTAAACTTTTTTTTGTAGCGACTTCTCTTCTGAAACTACTGAATGGATTTTCATGAAACTTTACAGAAATGTTGCCCATGAAATCTAGTTGATCCTAGCGAAAATTCATGTTGATGTGAAATCCAAGATGGCCGCCAGATTTAAAAATAGGTTTTTAAAAAACAAGATTGTAGCGACTTCTTCATGAAAACTATAAGTGATATTGATATGGGACTTTTTCTAAAATGATCAGCATGACATGATGTTGGTCCTTGTCAAAAATCGTTTTGATTCAACGTTAAACATGGCTGCCAGAGGCCATCTTTGTTTACATACAGTTATATAGTAAAAACTTGTAGCGACTACTTCTTTGAAACTACTTGACAGATTTTCATGAAACTTTACAGGAATATTGCTCCTAATGTCTAATTGATCCTAGCAAAATTTCAGATCGGCCAGAAATTCAAGATGGCCGCCACAGCTAAAAATAGATTTTTAAAAAAGAATTTTGTAGCGACTACGTCTTGAACACTATAAGTGATATTGATATGGGACTTTTTGTAAAATGATCAGCATGACATGTTGGTTATAAGAGTCAAACATTTTGATTCGACGTTAAACATGGCTGCCAGTGGCCATCTTTGTTTACATAGAGTTATATAATGAAAACTTGTAGCGACTACTCCTCTGAAACTACTTGACGGATTTTCATGAAACTTCACAGGAATGTTGCTCTTAATGTCTAATTGATGCTAGCAAAATTTCAGGTCGCCCGGAAATTCAAGATGGCTGCCATGGCTAAAAATAGATTTTCAAAATACAAGTTTGTAGCGACTACTACTTGAAAACTATAAGTGATATTGATATTGGACTTTTTGTAAAATGATTAGCATGACATGATGTTGGTCCTTGTCAAAAATTGTTTTGATTCAACGTTAAACATGGCTGCCAGCAGCCATCTTTGTTTACATAGAGTTATATAGTAAAAACTTGTAGCGACTAATCCTTTGAAACTACTTGGCAGATTTTCATGAAACTTTACAGGAATGTTGCTCTTAATGTTTAATTGATCCTAGCAAAATTTCAAATTGGACAGAAATTCAAGATGGCCGCCAAAGCTAAAATTAGATTTTTTAAAAAAGAAGTTTGTAGTGACTATGTCTTGAAAACTATAAGTGATATTGATATTGGACTTTTTGTAAAATGATCAGCATGACATGATGGTTATCAGAGTCAAACATTATTTTGATTCGACGTTAAACTTGGCTGTCAGCGGCCATCTTTGTTTACATAGAGTTATATAATGAAAACTTGTAGCGACTATTCCTGTGAAACTACTTGACGGATTTTCATGAAACTTCACAGGAATGTTGCTCTTGATGTCTAATTGAAATTTTCAGGTCGGCCGGAAATTCAAGATGGCCGCCACGGCTAAATATAATTTTTCAAAAAACAAGTCTGTAGCGACTACTTCCTGAAATCAAAATCAATCAGTAGAGCTTCAAGGTCATTGACCTCTTGTTTTATGACAGGATTTGCAGTTATTTGTAGTAGCGTTTATGTCATGAATATATATGTTGATAAGACGCTTAACGTGAATGACGTCACTTACAACTGGTATTGGCGAGTTTCTTAATATTGGCCTTGTTAATTCATATAGACTTCCGGTTCGTATAGGTCATGTTCACGTCGTATTATGTGTGGAGTTTCTAGTGAAATACGGCTTATATAGTTTAGTTAATTAACAAAATCTATATTTAGCCGGTGTTGTGTTTTAATGCATATATATGACAGTTTATTACACATACTTTAAATACTAGTAGCTGTATATGTGAACATTTAACCTTCATTTGTTGTTGGTAGGCACTGTATTAGGCAGAAATTCAAGGCTGAGGTGTGCAGATATACAAACAGGGTGTGCAGATATACAAACAGGATGTGCAAATATACAAACAGGGTGTGCAAATATACAAACAGGGTGTGCAAATATACAAATGGGGTGTGCAAATATACAAACGGTGTGTACAAATATACAAACAGGGTGTGCAAATATACAAATGAATGAATGAATGAATGGTGTTTTACGGCACGTCGACACATAAATAGGTCATAATGTGCGCAAAAATTTATGAAAAATGAAGTATTAATTAAAAAATTAATGTAAATATATAAAGATAAAACTATTAAAAAATAAGGGATGATCAAGTGTAATATAAACTATGTATGTAAATCAACAAATGCCCGTCAACGGGTATATAAACAAGTAAATATATATAAGAACACATTACAATGATTTATATAGTCTGATCTCTTTCAGGAAATCTAAAACAAGACTAAAATCTACAGTATCAAATAACTCTTTCATAGTATTAACATTGTAGTACCTTTGACGCATAGGATCAAAGTCTACACATTCCAATAATATGTGTTTGACCGTTAACGGTGCAAAGCAGGGTATACATTCTGGTAATTGCTCACCTTGTAATAAATATGAATGAGTATAACGTGTATGCCCTATCCTGCACCGGGCTAGGACAACTTCCTCTCGACGAATGGGTCTACTAGAAGAACGCCATTCTCCGAGTAACGGTTTAATTGGATGAAGTTTATTGTTAACTGACAAATCCCAAGCGGCTTGCCAAGAGTTACGAATATATGTGTTAATACAACTTTTAAAATCAGTATAAGGTAATTTGGAATTAGCTATATGTAAATCTAATGCTGCCTTAGCAGCACTATCAGCTATATCATTACCACGTATTCCTACATGGCTTGGAAGCCAGCAGAAAATAATAACATTATCAATTATAAGAGAATTGTACTTTTCTAAAAGTTGAAGCACAACTGGGTTATCATGTTTCATATTACCCAGTGCTTGAAGAGATGAAAGGGAATCAGAAAAGATTACAAAATGGTCATCATCAGATTCCTGAATATAATTTAAGGCATGTTCAATTGCCTTAAGTTCAGCTGAAAAGATAGAGGCCTTATCAGGCAGGCGGCTCTTTATACTGTGTTTGTGAACAGCTGCTGCAGCTACCTTATCTCCATCTTTAGAGCCATCTGTGTAGATATGTTGAAAGTTACTGTATTTCGATTTAATTTCATTAAATTTGCTTTGAAAGACAGTAGGGTCTGTGCTGGATTTGTTATTATTACAAAGATCAAAAATAATTGTTGGTGTTTCCAAAGTCCACGGTGGTATTTGTGGTACTTTGTACTTGGCAATCAAATTTAGGTCGATTTCAGTGTCTCCTAATTTTGGTTTAATACGAAGACCAAATGGTCGAATGGCCTTCGGTTTTCGATCAAAAAGAGGTTCACAACTAGGATTAAAAACATTATCGAAAGTTGGGTTTGAAGGGTTTGACTTTAATTTAATGGCGTATTGAAGAGCTAATTTATCCCGTCTATGAGACAGTGATGGTTCATTAGCTTCAACATATAGACTTTCGGCTGGTGATGTGCAAATATACAAACAGGGTGTGCATATATACAAACAGGGTGTACAAATATACAAAGAGGGTGTGCAGATATACAAATGACATTCCAAAAAAGGCCGTGAAAAAGACATCTACACGGTTGGCTGGCTAATACACTATTGGTAGGACACTTTACACATTGTCAGATATTCATAATACCAGTGAACTAATAAGTACTCTTCTTCATTCACAGATACTACTAACACATGCTATAAACCGTGCTCATTTATTAAAAGAAAAAAATGCATGTATTCCTGACTCAAGTTTATCTGTGTGTTTACGGCAATGTTTACGTAAAGGATTTCTAAATTACTCGCTAACTGAATTTCGTTTGAAATTCAAGTAACTTATTCAGCGTTAACATTAAATATTTAAAAAAAAAAAAGTGGTAGTGTTAGTCAAACAAGACGCAAAATTAGTTGGCATATTTTAGAATAAGTAACATCGAAAGCTGAATTAATTCGAAGTACTTAAAAAATCCTACATGCCCAGTTGTATCAGTGTTATAATTTATTTCTAAGAAAACGCTCGAAAGCTTCAAAATGTGTTCATGTAATCAGAGCAGACAATTTAAAGTCTTTTTTTTTATTTTGCAGTTCAACAGTTTTGCGTATTCTTAAATACGTGAGTAATATTCTCATGTGTGTACTTAGGAATTTTGACTATTTTATACATATATACTATTACAATCTTAAGAGTGATTATCAATAATTTGTATTATTAGACTGCAGAATTGTTTATCATTTTCTGTGATAAGAGTGTGTGATGAGAATCAATGAGTGTGATTATCACAACATTGTCAGCAATATTCCACTATTTGTACATTCAGCCAATGTGTGATGTGATATATATACTCAATACTAAAGAATGTGTTTATCACAGCATTAGCAGTTATGGTTTAAAAAAAGTGTCCATTATGCAATCGATTTATTTATAATTGTTCATGTTCACAGTTTTACTTCTTTATTTATGTTTCTGGTTTAGGTAGGCCTATGAAAATTGCAATTCTTGATGTAGGATGTACACGACATATATGTCTATGTACTTTGTAAGAGGTGGGTTTTTTTTGTTCGAGTTTATATGTATTTCTATTGAAAATTGTATTTCACTTGTAAGATAGATATTTGTTAAAAAAACTAAAGAAAGGAAGACATATTAGCCGCAACACACGAAAACGTCCCTTCGGACGTTTAGACGACAACGTCATAACGTAACAATTTATGACGTCGGCCGGTAATCAATTAATTACTAATCAAATTTCTCGCCACTTCTGTGTTTTACGTAATTATTATATCATAGGGAATATGTTTCTTAATATAAATAGCTGATGCTATATAAAATGGTAATTGTTTATGTTTTTTGTTGTTATTTAATGAACGACGTCGTCCAAGACGCCGACGTCAGCGTCAAAATTAATGGTGAGTTCGATCTTTAATTTTCAAATTGAGATAAAATCATTTTTAATTAAGATATCAACATAAAATAAAGAGATTTTGAAAGAGAAAATCACCGTGTTTTATAAACATCAAAAAAAATAAAGTGTGAATTTTTTGTCTGAAGGGTCGTTTTCGCGTGTTTCAGCTCATATGTTTCCTTTGAGTGGATAGGGGAGGAAACTCGTCTGGGCGTTGCACTAGTGGCTAAGGATTGTACTTCCTTATCAGGTGGTATGAGTTATTCCTTATCTAAGTAGACTATAGTTGCAGCTAGTGAGCCAACACAACATAAATGTTTATTTAATTGTAAACAGCTTTATTCCCTCGACAAGGTGATGAAGATCTAAATTAGAAAATCTCTTTGCTTGATGAATCTAATTAATACATATAGATAAACTATTTTCACGCATTAAAACTGTAAACAACATGTTATCACCATTTCCCACTGTCTATATATTTGTATGCTACATTTTTGAATAATTATGTTGTTGCAATTGTATCTTTGTAATCATGTATGTATGTAACCTGACATGTAAATTAAGAATATGTTCTATTCTTCTTTTCAGTAAAAATATGTGATGAGAGATACACTCAATACTATAGAGTGTGATTATCACAGTATTAAGAGTGATAAGCTGTGATTACGGTCCATGCTCTTTTCACATTATGCATACGAGTGTGTGACGTGAAACCACGTTTTTAAGTGTTTGATTTAATATAATATGTACATAAATAATTAATATCATGTATAATATATATGTTATGCTACTACTTTTCATAATGATGTATGATTGTGTGTTTATTGTCAATTATATATGGGTGGAAATCTCCTGTTCTGCGGGAAATAAAGACAAAAATGGGTTAGGTGATCTCAACACATAGGCTTTGGGTCAACATGTTAAGATTACGGAATCATCTTGTCGGCGCTTCTCCTCCTAAAAGCCTTGTTGGGTTTCGACGAAATTTGGCAGGAAGCATCGTAAGATATCTAGTCGTGTATATCGTGATTTTGTTCAAGTTCGCTGATTTTTGACAATTTTACTTTAAATTTCTTGTCGGCGCTACTCCTCCTAAATGGCTTATTGGATTTCTACGAAATTTGCCAGGAAGCGTCAGTATGATGTCTACTTTGTGCTATGCACATGCCGCATCAATGCAATCTTGGACAAGTTCGAAAACTAGCTAGATCTTGTTAGGAACAACCTTGATTTGTTGAAAAATGCTATATTGTATTTTCCTTTGTTAAATCTGTAGTTACTTCATTTTTTTTATCTGATATTTCCCATATTTGTTTAGAATGTTAATATACCACCCCACCCTCCCCACCGCCACCCATTTTGATGAAATTTCATTCATAGAAGAAAGTGGGACAAATTATAAAATACCCATCCCAGATTAGACACAGCAGACTTATTGCCTACCATTACCAGGTGAGCGATCAAAGGCCATTCTATCCCTGTTGTTTTTGCAGTGTTTTAAAAGAAGTATTCTGATGGGAATTTGATGTCGACAACCCTTGATATAAGAGACGTTTTAGCAAGTAGAGCGTCCACAGGCCCTTTGGACCTCTTATTTTAGATATGAAATCATAACATATAAAATCTTCTGTGATATTTTAAACATGAGATCATAACATATCAACATGTCTGTGATATTTAAACCATGAGCGCATAATATATCACAATGTCTGTGATAATTAAAACTTGGCGATCATTACATATATACTAAACCAAATTGCTAAGTATCAACCTAAGAATATGTCAATAATATTCTCATTGTTTTGTGTATTTTGAGCTTGAATAGAGATACGGTTTAACTGCAAAATAACGAGTGTAAATCGTCTGCTCTGATTGCATGAACATATTTTAAATATTTTAGGTCAATGTCTTTTTTTAAAAATAAGTTATAACACTTATACAACTGGGTATATAGGATTTTATTAAGTACTTCGAATTAGTGGAGCTTTCGATGTTCCTAATTCTAAAATATGCCAGTTAAAATTATTTTGACATCATGTTTTACTAGCATTACCACTACAAATGCGTTTGCAAAAGAAATTTTAGAAATATTTAATGTTAACGCTGAATTACAGTTGCTTGAATTTCAAACAATATTTAATGTAAAGGGAGGTAATTTAAGATTATCCATATTTCATTTTTTTATAGACGGAAAATCTGCGATAAATTGGTCAATTTGTTTTTGTTTTTTTCTATTATTTCATACCAATTTTAAGAATTTTATATCTTTAAGCGATCTTTGACTCATGTTATGTGTTTTATCAGTACATTTCTTGTTTTCATATAAAGGGAGGGTAACTCTCAAAAGATGTAACAATTTAAACAAAAAATAAATGTTTTACAAACTATGGATCAAAACAAAATACTTATCATATATCTATTCTAAAATATATTTAAAATAAGAAAATTAGTTAAGATAAAAAAGTTGATACTTAGCAATTTTGTCCAGTGTATATCAAAATTGCTGTGATACTTAAATAATAATGTCATACTTTATTACAAACTTTGATAGCGTATGTGAATATTTAGTGTTTTATATGTGACGTTATATGCCGATTACATCTACCAATCTTTCTGTTCCATCTTGTGTGCAGTGTTTGTTTCAATAAAAGAAATCTTTGAGAAAAAAAATGCATTGTTAGTAATTTGAATACACTTAACTTAATTTCAACATTGATTTTTAATCAACCGTTGGTTTCATCCTGTCAGTATAAGGTCAATGTAGCATTGCAATACACTAATTGAATTGAATTGAATTGGGTTTTAAGGCGCACCAACACATGAAAGGTTATATGACGCCTAACAGGCATGAACATGCCAGGCTCATCCTCCATGTAAATCGAGATAAAATATGGAAAACCTTCTCACCCTGAACTGCAGAGTTGCTGCAAATTCTATCGTAGAAACGCCATTTACGCTGGGAGCCACGTTTATTGTTTTTCTGCCACTGCTCTTTTGATGTGAGCGAGATGGCACCTGAAACAATGCAGGGATCATGATAAAGACCTTTAATGAACATGAACCAAAAATGATAAAATGAAAATGAATTTGGGGGGATTCTAACTCTCTGCCTACCCCTCCAAAGGGATCTGCAGTGGCCCCTATTATTTTCCCCGTGACCAAACGGGGCCCCCGGGAACTACACGGGGCAATACACTAGTACCGTGTTTACTTACAATATACGCTAATTGTAACAATTACATTGAAAGGTAGTATCGTAGTTATTGACAATATACTGTAAGTGTAGGCCCTGGGTTCAATCCTCCGAGGTGCCACTGAGTTTCGTCGGTGTGTTCTTGGGCAAGGCACTTTCCCTTAGCCTCGTCCGTCGGATGGGGACGTAAACCGGGCGGTCCCGTGTATCGGTCTAAATAACCTATACTGTGCTGATGAGCTGTTAAACAACATTCAGTTCAGTATTTGTTACATTGAAAGGTAGTACCATAGAAACTGACAATATACGGTAAGTGTAACTGTTACATTGAAATGTAATAGTACCGTAGTTACTGACAATATATGGTAATTGTAACTTTTACACTGAAATTTAATAGTACGATAGTTACTGATTATATACGGTAATTGTCACCATTGAAATGTAATAGTACCGTAGTTACTGACAATATATGGTAATTGTAACTTTTACACTGAAATTTAATAGTACGATAGTTACTGATTAAATACGGTAATTGGCACCATTGAAATGTAATAGTACCGTAGTTACTGACAATATAACATAACACCGTAGTTACTGACAAAAAACGGTAAATGTAACTGTTACATTGACTTGTAATAGTACCGTAGTTACTGACACTATATGGTAATTGTAACACTGAAATGTAATAGTACCATTGTGACTTACTGTTACATTGAAAGGTAGTACCATTGTTACTGACAATATACGGTAATTGTAACTGTTACATTGAAAGGTAGTACCGTAGCTACTGACAATATACGGTAATTGTAACTGTTACATTGAAAGGTAGTACCATAGCTACTGACAATATACGGTAATTGTAACTGTTACATTGAAAGGTAGTACCGTAGCTACTGACAATATACGGTAATTGTAACTGTTACATTGAAAGGTAGTACCATAGCTACTGACAATATACGGTAATTGTAACTGTTACATTGAAAGGTAGTACCGTAGCTACTGACAATATACGGTAATTGTAACTGTTACATTGAAAGGTAGTACCGTAGCTACTGACAATATACGGTAATTGTAACTGTTACATTGAAAGGTAGTACCGTAGTTACTGACAATATACGGTAATTGTAACTGTTACATTGAAAGGTAGTACCGTAGCTACTGACAATATACGGTAATTGTAACTGTTACATTGAAAGGTAGTACCATAGCTACTGACAATATACGGTAATTGTAACTGTTACATTGAAAGGTAGTACCGTAGCTACTGACAATATACGGTAATTGTAACTGTTACATTGAAAGGTAGTACCATAGCTACTGACAATATACGGTAATTGTAACTGTTACATTGAAATGTAATAGTACCATTGTTACTTACAATATACGGTAATTGTAACTGTTACATTGAAAGGTAGTACCGTAGCTACTGACAATATACGGTAATTGTAACTGTTACATTGAAAGGTAGTACCATAGCTACTGACAATATACGGT
Source organism: Cyrtodaria siliqua (assembly GCA_037043455.1). Lineage (NCBI taxonomy): Eukaryota > Metazoa > Mollusca > Bivalvia > Adapedonta > Hiatellidae > Cyrtodaria > Cyrtodaria siliqua. The sequence goes on from JAWPHD010013343.1 coordinate 65,681, forward strand.
AATTGTAACTGTTACATTGAAAGGTAGTACCGTAGCTACTGACAATATACGGTAATTGTAACTGTTACATTGAAAGGTAGTACCGTAGCTACTGACAATATACGGTAATTGTAACTGTTACATTGAAAGGTAGTACCGTAGTTACTGACAATATACGGTAATTGTAACTGTTACATTGAAAGGTAGTACCATAGCTACTTACAATATACGGTAATTGTAACTGTTACATTGAAAGGTAGTACCATTGTTACTGACAATATACGGTAATTGTAACTGTTACATTGAAAGGTAGTACCGTAGTTACTGACAATATACGGTAATTGTAACTTTTACATTGAAAGGTAGTACCGTAGTTACTTACAATATACGGTAATTGTAACTGTTACATTGAAAGGTAGTACCATTGTTACTTACAATATACGGTAATTGTAACTGTTACATTGAAATGTAGTACCATTGTTACTGACAATATACGGTAATTGTAACTGTTACATTAAATGTAGTACCATAGCTACTGACAATATACGGTAATTGTAACTGTTACATTGAAAGGTAGTACCGTAGCTACTGACAATATACGGTAATTGTAACTGTTACATTGAAAGGTAGTACCGTAGCTACTGACAATATACGGTAATTGTAACTGTTACATTGAAAGGTAGTACCGTAGTTACTGACAATATACGGTAATTGTAACTGTTACATTGAAAGGTAGTACCGTAGTTACTGACAATATACGGTAATTGTAACTGTTACATTGAAAGGTAGTACCGTAGTTACTGACAATATACGGTAATTGTACTGTTACATTGAAAGGTAGTACCGTAGTTACTGACAATATACGGTAATTGTAACTGTTACATTGAAATGTAATAGTACCATTGTTACTTACAATATACGGTAATTGTAACTGTTTACATTGAAAGGTAGTACCGTAGTTACTGACAATATACGGTAATTGTAACTGTTACATTGAAAGGTAGTACCGTAGTTACTGACAATATACGGTAATTGTAACTGTTACATTGAAAGGTAGTACCGTAGTTACTGACAATATACGGTAATTGTAACTGTTACATGAAAGGTAGTACCGTAGTTACTGACAATATACGGTAATTGTAACTGTTACATTGAAAGGTAGTACCGTAGTTACTGAATATACGGTAATGTAACTGTTACATTGAAAGGTAGTACCGTAGTTACTGACAATATACGGTAATTGTAACTGTTACATTGAAAGGTAGTACCATAGCTACTGACAATATACGGTAATTGTAACTGTTACATTGAAATGTAATAGTACCATTGTTACTTACAATATACGGTAATTGTAACTGTTACATTGAAAGGTAGTACCATAGCTACTGACAATATACGGTAATTGTAACTGTTACATTGAAATGTAATAGTACCATTGTTACTTACAATATACGGTAATTGTAACTGTTACATTGAAAGGTAATAGTACCATTGTTACTTACAATATACGGTAATTGTAACTGTTACATTGAAAGGTAGTACCATAGCTACTGACAATATACGGTAATTGTAACTGTTACATTGAAATGTAATAGTACCATTGTTACTTACAATATACGGTAATTGTAACTGTTACATTGAAAGGTAATAGTACCATTGTTTACTTACAATATACGGTAATTGTAACTGTTACATTGAAATGTAATAGTACCATTGTTACTTACAATATACGGTAATTGTAACTGTTACATTGAAAGGTAGTACCGTAGTTACTGACAATATACGGTAATTGTAACTGTTACATTGAAAGGTAGTACCGTGGTAGTACCATAGCTACTGACAATATACGGTAATTGTAACTGTTACATTGAAAGGTAGTACCGTGGTAGTACCATAGCTACTGACAATATACGGTAATTGTAACTGTTACATTGAAATGTAATAGTACCATTGTTACTTACAATATACGGTAATTGTAACTGTTACATTGAAAGGTAATAGTACCATTGTTACTTACAATATACGGTAATTGTAACTGTTACATTGAAATGTAATAGTACCATTGTTACTTACAATATACGGTAATTGTAACTGTTACATTGAAAGGTAGTACCATTGTTACTTACAATATACGGTAATTGTAACTGTTTACATTGAAAGGTAGAACCGTAGCTACTGACAATATACGGTAATTGTAACTGTTACATTGAAAGGTAGTACCGTAGTTACTGACAATATACGGTAATTGTAACTGTTACATTGAAAGGTAGTACCATAGTTACTGACAATATACGGTAATTGTAACTGTTACATTGAAAGGTAGTACCGTAGTTACTGACAATATACGGTAATTGTAACTGTTACATTGAAAGGTAATAGTACCATTGTTACTTACAATATACGGTAATTGTAACTGTTACATTGAAAGGTAGTACCATTGTTACTGACAATATACGGTAATTGTAACTGTTACATTGAAAGGTAGTACGTAGTTACTGACAATATACGGTAATTGTAACTGTTACATTGAAAGGTAGTACCGTAGTTACTGACAATATACGGTAATTGTAACTGTTACATTGAAAGGTAAGTACCATAGCTACTGACAATATACGGTAATTGTAGCTGTTACATTGAAAGGTAGTACCATTGTTACTTACAATATACGGTAATTGTAACTGTTACATTGAAATGTAGTACCATTGTTACTTACAATATACGGTAATTGTAACTGTTACATTGAAAGGTAGTACCGTAGCTACTGACAATATACGGTAATTGTAACTGTTACATTGAAAGGTAGTACCGTAGTTAATGACAATATACGGTAATTGTAACTGTTACATTGAAAGGTAGTACCATAGTTACTGACAATATACGGTAATTGTAACTGTTACATTGAAGGTAGTACCGTAGTTACTGACAATATACGGTAATTGTAACTGTTACATTGAAAGGTAATAGTACCATTGTTACTTACAATATACGGTAATTGTAACTGTTACATTGAAAGGTAATAGTACCATTGCACTTACAATATACGGTAATTGTAACTGTTACATTGAAAGGTAGTACCATTGTTACTGACAATATACGGTAATTGTAACTGTTACATTGAAAGGTAGTACCGTAGTTACTGACAATATACGGTAATTGTAACTGTTACATTGAAAGGTAGTACGTAGTTACTGACAATATACGGTAATTGTAACTGTTACATTGAAAGGTAGTACCGTGGTTAGTACCATAGCTACTGACAATATACGGTAATTGTAACTGTTACATTGAAAGGTAGTACCGTAGTTACTTACAATATACGGTAATTGTAAACTGTTACATTGAAAGGTAGTACCATAGCTACTGACAATATACGGTAATTG